>BLSH010217990.1:180467-193433 GCA_018402905.1 Glandirana rugosa
AGTTATATTTTGGACGGAACAGACAGGGAGGATATGACGTCTGATTGGTTCGATGAATATATACCAAGTCGGTGACTTGTTATAAAAACCAACAGAGAGTCTATTATGTAAGTAAAATACCGTTCTATTTTGGACGGATCAGACTCCCCGCACCGGACGTCGCCTGGTTCTACCTACGAACTCAAGTCACGAGACGAGGTGTGCTGTCTGGGACTGATTTTTGCTTCGTTGGCCTGGGTTAATGTTGGGTGTTTGGCTGTCCTTGTCGTCGGGGATGGAGGGCCCGTACGTCCCCTCAGCTGACTTTGACGGTTGAGGGGCGGCGGAGTGCAATGTATTATCTGAGAGACAACCAAAAATATTGTTCAGTGGCTGAACCATATATAAGTAGCTTGGTTAGTCTGCAGTATAGGAGGGACAGACAAGGCAGGTTTTATATTGACGTAAACACTAGAGTGTAGTTAATTAAAATGAGACATGATAGCTGCAAATATTGGGGAGAAAATTGGGTAGGCCACAAAATAAAAGGGAGAAACAAGGCTGTTTTATCTTCAAAGTGCCAGAGCAATGGAATAGGCTGCAATTTTCCAGGTGCAACACAGTATTTTCGCTGAAGCAAACATTGTGTGGCACCATTACAGTGCCTGCACACTAGAATAGGCATGCAAATATTAATGTAGAAAACAATAGACATCTGGCAGCTGAGGTCAAGCTGAGAAAACATTGTGTATCACCAGCACTGGAGAACCAGAATAGGCCAGGAGAGGATAGGAGCAGGTAATGGTGGCAGGTATCTATTTTTTTTTTATTCTCGAGGGGGTGAAAATGTATTCTGTAGCTTTAACAGCATGGATTATATAGTCATTGGTAATCCAAGACTGGTTCATTAAAAAAAAGTGAGCCTGTCCACACTGTCAGGGGACAAGCATATTTGCTTACCATCACAAAAACAGCTGCTGTGCTGAAGGCCATTTTGGACAGCATAATGGCTGCAGAGCAACCCCAAAGCTCCAGAACACAATCAAGTCAGGTTGGACTGGATGGACCTGTGTCTTTTTCCAACCTTACCAACTATGTAACTATATGTAACAATGTGCAATTTTCATTTCAGGGATCAGAGGATAAATGGAACAATAATTAATAATAATTGATAATTGGTCAGGAGAGGGGATTCTGCCACCATGAGGAAATAAAGTGAAGAGGTTATTACACAGCACCACTTCAAGGTGTGACATTTTGGGCTCCCTCTGGGATTGTGACAGTAGTTTGGCCATTTTACCTTTGTATCAAGGATCTAATTAGGTGGCCACCTAACAGTGGCCCCTCTCTTAGATGATGCTAATCATGGGGTCCTGGCACAGACATTTGAGCATAAAAAATACAATTCGCCACTAATTGTCTGCAGTAAAGGACCCATAGACCTCAGACTTGCTGTAGACATTAATGTCCATAACAATCTCACCCCACCCACATACAAATTCTGGGGTTTGAGGGGTGAAAGGGTAAAATATGTCCCTTTAATTTCGACCCATTTCCACTATCTCATCATCTCCAGAACATCAACCATCCTTTTATTATTTCTCCTTTTCCTCCTCTGCCTCTTGCTGTCTATGCCTTACAGGCATTAAGGTATTAGTCAAAAGAACCAGCTGACCCTAAGACAGCATTAAGTCTCCCTCTTCCTCCTGCTGCTGTGCCTGTACAGTCTATCAGGTCTCAGATTGTGGTCCAGGAGGAACATGGGAGGGATTGAATCACTAAATCCTTCCTTATTGTGACTCACCATTTTGGTCACCTTTTCAAAAGTTACTGAAATACTGCCCACGTCATGAATGATGAGCCATTGATGTGGGTAATAGCTCTCCAAAGCCAATTTTTATACCGTTATTGTATTGGTGAGCATTGATGGAATGCTTCTACAGCCTCTGAAGTATGATCATTGTTGGGATCTTGCACACTTCTACACCACCGGGTTAAGTGACAAACAAGGTACGTGTGTTATTTTTCCCAGGCAAAGGACACCAGGAAGTTTAGTGGTAATGTCACACTGGACCTTGCCTGGCTGAAGACAGTGTTGAGTCAAGCCACTTTTTTGCTTGGGCCTGCAGAGCTTCCAGCAGTTCTAGCCCAGTGCTGCTCCTGTCCCCAAGCACATGAACTGCAACACAACATGGCAGCATTTAGCCTGGGACATTGCAAATGCTTTGCTAGTCCCAAGGAGTCAGAGGATCAGGCCATTGAAAAGGAGGATATTGCATTTTGGCCTTGTCCCTTGCGCACAAGGATTTCTCCAGATTCTCTAAATCTTTTGATGATAGTATGTACTTTAGAAGAATATATATTTAAAGTTTTTTGCAATTTTACATTGAAGAACACTATTCTTAAATTGTTTGACAATTTTTGAGGCATCTTTTCACAAATTGGTGAACCTCATCTTTACCCATCTTTACTTATAACTCTAAGATGCCCATTTATTTATGTTACTGACCTGTTGCCAATTAACCTAATTAGTTGCAAAATGTTCTTCCAGCATTTCGTTGTCAGTACCAATTACGTTGCCAGCTTTTTGCTGTCCTGTCCCAACTTTTTTGTCACGTGTTGCTTCCATCCATTTCAAAATTTACAGGCAGTGAGCTTAAAACTACATGAACTCACTGTATCTCACTCAAGATCATAACTAATCTACACCAGTGATGTGTAGCCTATATTGTATTTATAATACCTTGCTCTGCACACTGGCAGATTTAATGCATGCCATTGTAATACTTTATATATCGCTTTCTTTGTAATTACTATGTTAGGATAATGGCAGCTTACCATAGGCCAGTGTGTACCAAAACTGTTGTCAAGTCCTTCCTAGAGCTCATGTTTCATAGCTTCATATCCACACAGGTAGCTAAATAGCAAATGTTAAAACACTTATTTCTCCTCACTGGAGAGATCCCCCTTCTCTATTTTATTAGTGACCATTGTCATATGATGAAAAGGAGACAGTAAATGGAGTGGAGAACTTCAAATGGGAACACCTTTTCACTGACAACTAGCTAAGATGGTATTTAACCTAACTTTGTTGAGATTTTACCTTACGTTTCCTTGTGTGAAGGGAAATATCCTTGATAGGACACAGATAGCAAAAAAGGCAAATCAACTGACAAGGTTATTACTACAGGTACTCCTCACTTAACGACCAAGTTCCGTTCCAACGACCAGGTCATTAAACAAATTGGTTGTTAAACGAGGAGTCACAAGTAATCAATATTTTAAGCATTCTTAACTACTGTACTGTACTGTATTGTGAAAAAAAGGGCTGATCGGGATCAGTTAGATCTGTTATCTCCCTGGCAGCCTGCCCCCACACAGTTAGAACACATACAGGGAACACAGTTAACCCCTTCACTGCCCCCTTAGTGTTAACCCCTTCACTGCCAATGACATTTATACAGTAATCAGTGGCTATTTAAATTTCTGATCGCTGTATAAATGCAATTGGTCCCAAAAAGTGTCAAAAATGTCCAACATTCCGCTACAATATCGCAGTCCCAATAAAAATCACAGATCGCTGCCATTACTAGTAAAAAAAAAAAAAAAGATTATAAAAAAAGTCATAAATCAATTCCCATAGTTTGTAGATGTGATAACCTTTGCGCAAACCAATCAATATACGCCGATTGCGAGTTTTTTTTTTTTTACCAAAAATATGTATAAGAATATATATCTGCAAAAACTGATGAACAATTTTTTTTTATATTTTTTTTTTGGATATTTATTATAGCAAAAATTAAAAAATATTGTTCTTTTTTTTTAAATCGCCGCTCTTTCTTTGTTTACAGCGCAAAAAATAAAAACCGCAGAGGTGATCAAATATCACCAAAAGAAAGTTCTATTTGTGGGAAAAAAATTATAAAAATTTTGTTTGGGTACAACGTCGCATGACCGTGAAATTGTCATTCAGAATGCGACAGCGATGAAAGCCGAAAATTGGTCTGGGCAGGAGCGGGGTTTAAGTGCACAGTAAGCAAAAGGTTAAATTTGTGTAAGTACAGAACACAAACGAAAATTCTGTACTGTACAATACAATGACGTATAACATGTCGTTGAAGTGGGGAGAGCTGGTCGTAAGTCTGAGTGGTCGTTAAACATGTAAGTCGTTAAGCTAGGAGTATCTGTATGCCCCAATCCATAAATAGCCAGAAAAAGTTTTGGCTTCTGAAACACTTTGATGGCTGTTTAAAAGTGTTGAAGTAAAATGGACACCCTTAGTAAACAATACAATGATAGGATACATGTACAGTAATTATAATACTGCAGTACTTCAATCATTTTTACCCAAGCCTTTCACAACTTCGACCCAGATGGCAATTCTATAGTAGGATAATGTACAGAAAATGTAACAAGTTTCATTTGATTTCGGTAAATATGACATTTAGTGTTGTGATAATATGCCAGTTTAAACTGGGATACTAACAGTAAAATGCCATAACAGTAGACAAACACCCATAAATGTCATATGTAAAAAAAAAATGATTGCCATACGTTCAATTTCAGTTTATACATTTTAATGTGTTGAATGCAAATGAACAGATGGAGACTTTACAAAAACAATAAGCAGTGTCTAACAAAATAAAGGTTTTTTTTTTCTCCTAATGCAATGGAAAATTGATTTAGCGTTCGCCCAGGTGGCACTGGGCACTTGAGTCAAGCTCATACGTTGTTCTCGATAACTTTTACTGAACTACAGCAACTAGTAGAAGTTGTTAACCTGAACACCAGGTAATGGTCTCCCACTTGTTGGAACAGTTGTGCACACTTAGTAGTTCCAACTGGAAAAACAGCACAGTTCTCCAAAGTACAGTATGTAATGGTGCCACAACATAAATTGGATAATCCATGTATTTTACTGTGTATACACTCCTGCAATCTTTAGTCCTACTCCAGTTAATGCAAACCAATAGGTGTGCCCCATACTTCACCTTTCCAGGGTCTGTTAAAGAATATGTAAATTCTAACAATTAACTTCTCTTATTTGCTTAAGGATGGGCTTGGGTGTGTTCGCAAGTGTACATGCCTGAGCCCGCTGGGAAGTGAACCCTGCACTGCGCTAATCAGAGGCAGTGAGACATTGCGCGGCTGCAGTGATCGGGGAATGTCCCATTGCCTCTGATTAGCGCAGTGCAGGGTTCACTTCCTGGCGGGCTCGGACACATGCACTTGCGAACGCGCCCGAGCCCATCTTTATTGCTTTCTACTGCTGCTAAATGTGACAGCTTCCTCTTCAGGCTGGTGCTGAGGGAGCTAAAATACACCAGCATATTAACAACCAGTGCCACATCCCCACGCAGCCTATTCAACCGTCATACAATGATTCCTGGCTAACAGGTGAATATAATAATACAAAGGGGTGGGGATAGTGTAAAAAAATGAAAAGGAGTGGGTTCCTCCCCAAAATTCATAACAGACACTTCAGATCTGGTATGTATTTAAGGGATACACATGCAAAAAAGACAAGCATGGGGAGCCCCAAAATCAATACCAGACCCTTATCCAACCATGCAGCCTGGCAGGCCAGGAAAGGGGATTCCACTGTGCTGTCACCAGCAAAATATAGTCTTGTCCATATTTGGTCAATGACATCACCCGAGATACCCCACACATTTGTTTACATTAAGCTGTGAAACCCGAGAGCTGTCATTCGTGGTGAGAGAGCAATGGGATCAGAGGTGTTCTCCTTTTTTTTCTTTTGAAGGGTAAGCTGGCATTCTTGATTGTGATTGATGAGGATCTACATCACAAGACAATGTGATTGATGATGGATTTACATTATGGGTATTTTTTGCAATAAAGGACTCGTTAAAAAGTGCAAGTATGTTTATTTACTGTTCATTTTCTTTCCCTTACTCGTTCACATGAGTGAACAGCATCTAGGGCCACCATTATTTTTTAAAGGGGCTTCCAGATTCCCATAAATCCACACCCCCACTTGCTGACCCTAAAAACCACCAGGTCAGGGTTGTAGGGTCCCCCCTGGGAAGGCATTTTACCCATGTTGAGGGCATGTAGCCTGGTATGGTTCAGGGGGGCGGTGGCGCCCACACAGTGCCTTTCTCCCATTAGTGGCCTGCCAGTTTGCATGCTTGGATAAGGGTAAGGTATGGATTGTTGGGCGGGGACCCTATACTTTTTTTGTTTGTCTTCTTGGGGGGGTCCTCCCTGACACTCATACCAGACCCTCACCAAATTTAAGGGTCTGGATCTCATTTTGTGGAGAAACCCCTTGTATTTTTTTATGAAAGACTTGTCACAAAGTGTCAGTGTGTTTCAGTATGTTTATACTGCCTACTTGTGAACAAATAAGGGTACAAGGAGGATACCATATTTTTAAAGAGGGCTTCCACATTTTAATAAGCTGCCACCCACAGACCCCCCCCCCCCACCAGCACAAGCACTGGGTCAGGGTAGTGGGGTAGAGGACCTTGTCCTCATCAACATAGGCACAAGATGATCTGCCAGGAAAGTTTCCACTGACATGGTACCCTTTCCATTGTTAGGGCATGTTATCTGGTGTGGTTTAGGATGGGGAAGGCTGATTACTCATCATCCCCACTTTCCTGGCCAGTTAGGCTGCATGCATGGAAAAAGGTCTGGTTTAGATTTTGGAGGGGGTGTTGCTTTTTTCCTAAAATCCATAACCCTAAGTGTCCGGTATGGGATTTGGTGGGGAACCCAAACCATTTTTTTTGCATGGGGTCCCCTTTCACATCCATACTAAACCATCATCAAGGAGGCAGATTTTCATTGATGTTCTTGTGTGGGGTCCCCATAACATCTATACCAGACCCTTATCTAGGATAAGGGCCTAGAATTTCCCACTCTTTGTTTAGAAAAAGAAGGAAGCAAAGAAAACATGACAAATGTTTAAATTGTTGGCAAATAAAACCTCATAACTCAAAAAAAAAACATTCCCTCCAAGGTTCTCCCACAATTCTTTAGGGGTCTGCTATGTATTTTGGGGGACCAGCAAGGAGGGAGATGTCATTTGCTGGCGATTTAAAACTCTTTTTTCCACGTCTGTGCTAAAAAAAAATCACTGCTCCTGACTGCATGGAATTTTTTTTTTTTTTATTTGCATTGGTACATGTTACGCCAGCCTGTGCTCTAACCTCCATGCCTTTTTTGACACCCCCTTTTCGATTAGCCCAGAAAAAATTTGATTTGACAGATTCTACTCCCATTGATTTCAGTGGGACTTGGGTTCTTCAAAGCTTGCTAAACCCTGTTCGAACTGAAAACAAGGGCAGGTTGAGTCATCAATAGTTAACATCTTCGGGCTACAGGTCTTTGTAATTGACAATTTACATTACTGAATGATGTGATTGATGATGGACTTACATCAGAAGACATTATGGACTTTTCCCAATATTAAAGAACTTTTTTACATTGCTAGTGTCCTTTTTAAGAAGAGTCTTCCAGACTTCATCATAAGTCCCTCCACATCCTTCTTGGGGGACTAGATATGGGGAAGACACCCTTCTCCCTCAACACACCATTTTTTTCCCAATTTCTTAAAGTGACAGTACACAATAATTTAAAAGAATGTCATTGAGTTCCCCTTAATATTCCAACTAGGAAAGGGAAGTCAGTGCATGGGAGACCCCCTACCTGTATCATACTAGGCTACATGCATTTCAACATTTGAGGGGTTACCACGAAACCCTACACTCTCTCTTCCCAAAAGGATGTGGGGGTTTGGAATCTGGAAGGCTCTCTTATATTAAGGAACTTCCCAGATATATGGCTTCTCCCAAGGTAAAGAGTACAGGGAAACTTTAATACCCCAATGTTTTATTCCCAGAAAAAGTACAATTTATATAAACACATTGTAAAAAAAAGTTTTTATTTACTTTACAAAATTAAATACAATTCCCCAATGTCTCACTCACATCAATAAATGACAGATCCCCAGTACATGTCCCCTGTGGCAGTGCCCAGCTCTCCGTTCCCTTTTTTAACAGCTTACCTTTAAGCCTTAAAAATGGACAAAAAAAGTAACCAGTTTACATCCTGGAGACTTCAATGGGTTCCTGTGTCAGGATTGGAATTCACTGACTTCCCATTGGGTTTGTTGATCCCTAGAGGCCAGATGATTAAATTTCACTCCACCACCAGTCCTACTGAACACTTCAGGAAGCCACGGGTATTGTGAATAATGGACATAGAAAAAATGTTCACAATTTTGCATGCTTCCAGGGTTTGCTTTGTAATTGTATGACGTTCACGTTGTTTTTAGGAGACTGGGATTCTCTGTGACAGTAATATAAGTATTATTAGTTACTGTTGTTTGTTTTCTTCTTTGACAGTATAGCTTGTCGTATACATAAAATAATTGCTGAATATTAGGAAGACAGGTGAGTCTAGCAAAACATCTTCACAGTACAACTACATTCCATTGACTAAAAAGAAAAACCCTAAAAAGAGCAGCACAGGAGCATATGAGCAGGTAAGTATCCAACAGAAAACCCAAGTGCTGGCAGTTGGGGGCAGAAGCACACTAAATTGTGTGCCAAGTGCTGAACATATTTGCTAGTGATCTTAATAGGGACAGGGACCAGAATGGCAGGCAGCAGCAGGGTACCTAGCACACAGGAGAATTATTTTCTTTCAGCTGACAGGTTTCCTGTTTTTTTTTTTATAAACAATAAATGCATTTAAATATAGATTTGCTGCAAAAAAAGGAATCTCAATTGTTTAAAGGCTATGTTCCCCCTTTTTTTCTAGAATCCAGTTCCCCTATGTACCAATATACCATTAAAGTACCTCAGTTGCAGTAAAATAAAAGCTTTTTTTGATTTTGAGAACAAGGCCTTACCTTAGCCCTTGCTTTATTTCTTAGAAAGCTTAATCCTTTGCTGGTATGTAGATTTGGGCCGGAGAAACCAGTAAGACACAGGAAGGAGTTTACCAGCTGACCTCATTAGTACACACCCTTCACCTATCAACTATGTTTGCACAGCACCCCCAGCATTTGTGTGAATTTGCCTGGCTTCCCCAATGTCTCTCCAGATGGACTCAGGCTAAATGCTAAACTCCCTGGGGCCTGTCTGATTGGATCATCCACTTCCTCCGATGTACTTGTATAAAGATGGCCATACACTATGCAATCTGATTGTACAATCTCTATACAATTTATTTTCGTTTTACTAGAACTATGGACTAGAGGACACACTTGAACAATCCATTAAATTTGTATCCAGTCAGACAGGTGCTTATACTACAAAGCTGATGGGAGATCTAAAGGAGATTGTACAAGTAGTTTGTATACAAAGTGGGTGGACGGTGTTATTATAATGAGGGGGGGGGCATGGTCCAGAGTGGTGAACACGCCCTATCATGCCCTCTTCTGTGATGCAACAAGGAAGTGAAGGCTGCTGGGAGATGTAATTGAACGTTGAGAGACGATCTGCAGGAAGTGATGGAATCTGAAAGGCATTTTAAAAATTTAAATAAACAAACAAGATTGTGGGGTCAGTGAGAGAAAAGCACATTAGGATGGCTGGGCCAGAAATGGCATTGGAAAATGCATCTATTTATTATGAAAAGTAAAATTCTGACAGAAAAGGTGAACTTACACTTTAAAAATAGCAGAGTAGTAAAAAAGTGTTTATGTTTTCCAACTTATATGTATTTTGCTGTGTTGTATTGAACTGTATCAGATTTTGTTTAAAGTATGCTGCCATCTGGTGACGGTTGTGGGCCACTAAAACATGTTTACTTTTATTATTTGGTTTCTCCCTCTGTTCTTCCCTCCTATTTAGTGCTAGTTAGTTCAGTCCTAGCTAGACCCTCCTGTTTCTTACATGTTCCCTCAGTCTGTGTTAGTTCTTCATAGAGAGAAAGCTTAGGAAAGCTATTGTCTTCTGAGACTTTAAAAGACATAAAAAAATAACCTCTGTATGGCAATTATCTAAAGTAAAAATGCATTGAATTCAACTTATGTTTCTTATTGAAGGATTAAAGAGTAACTCCACTTTTGTTGATAAAAAAGCAATCCCATCTGAGTCATCAATGTATGTTGCAAGGATTTTAACAAAATATGTTGCAGATTCCAAACTGTTTCTGCCCTCAAGAATATTTTTTGTTAGATCGCATCTTGTGCAGAGTGATTCTGAATGGGAATGACAATATCATTAGAGTTGAGCGAACCGGAACTGTAAAGTTCGGGTCCGTACCGAACTTTCGGGTGTCCATGTCCCGAACCCGAACGTTTGAGAAAAAGTCTGGGTTCTGGGTTCTGGTATTTTATCACGTATGTTGAATAGCTGCAGGGCAGCCAATCAAAAAGTGTTTCACTGGTTTTCTCTAGAAGCCTTCACAGCCATGCCTACTAATGGCATGGCTGTGATTGGCCAGTGCATCATGTGACCCAGCCTCTATATGAGGCTGGAGTCACAGTGCTGCATGTCACATGCTCTCAGGTTAGTGTAGGGAGAGGATGCTGCTGGCGCTGTGAGGGACAGATTGTGAGGGACAGATTGCAGATCTAATAACTAGGTAGAGATTACTACTACTGCTTTGAGGGACAGATTGTAGATCTATAACATCTGATCCTGCAATACAGAACGATCTGATTACAGAACGATCTCTCATCCTGCATTACAGAACGATCTGATTACAGAAGGATCTGATACTGGATTAGGTAGAGATCACTACTGCTTTGAGGGACAGATTGCAGATCCAATAACATCTCCCATTTTTCTTCCTTTTGTAGCCCTCTAGCACTTTTCAGGACTTTTTTACAGCCATTTTTGTGCTGAAAAGTTCAGGTTCCCATTGATTTCAATGGGGTTCGAGGTCCAGGGTCAAGTTCGGGTAACGTTCAGTACTGAACCCAAACGTTTCCGCGAAGTTTGGCCGAACCTGCCGAACCCGAACATCCAGGTGCCCGTTCAACTCTAAATATCATTAAAAGAAGCTGATGCCCTTTTTCGGGGTTCTGAAGGGAAAAGTTGCGAAGGAGGGGGCACAGCCACTGACCAGCAATACAAGGTGGGAGGGGGAGTTAAAAATAATAACACTGACACCAATATAATTATTGCAGTCACTTACACCAATGCTGAAGGTTATTACAGCAACTGAAACTATTGTTGGGGGTTTTTATTGCAGCCATTGATATCAATGCTGGGGATATTAGTATTGTGAACACTAACATTAATCCTAGGGTTATCATCATGTCCAATGACACAAATCCTGTGAGTTATAACTGAGGACACTAACACTATTTCTGGTTGTTACTATTACTGCCACTAGCACCAACAATAGGGCTTATTTATTCCCTCTTTCTCTTAAGTGTGCATTGCAGTACATTGCAAACAATGCAACAGGGTCCACATTTTCGATGAGTTAAATTACATTACATGAGCCCATTCATTTTTAACCACTGTACCCCCTTCATGACCAGGCCATTTTCTGCTGTTCAGCACTGTGCTACTTTAACCACTTGCCGACTGCGCTATAGCCGGCCAGTTCTGATCACATATCAGGATAAAGAACCAATCGGCGGCTCTTTACCACATGATCAGCTGTGTCCAATCCAGCTGACAGCATGAGGAGAGCCAATAACTGGCTTGTATGAAAGGGACATCATACCCTGATAATCAGGGCACTGATTATCAGTGTCCAGATTATTAGTGCAGTCCCAACAGTGCCCACCGGTGCTACCAATCAGTCCCCATCAGTGCTAACAATCAGTGCCCATTAGTGCTACCAGTCAGTGCCTCCTCATTAGTGTCACCTATCAGTGCTACCTACCAGGGCCCATCAGTGCCCAACAGTGCCCCCTATGAGTGCTCATCAGTGCCACCTATCAGTGCCCATCAGTGTCACCTATCAGTGCCCTTCATTGCTGCCTATCAGTGCCCATCAGTGCCACCTATCAGTGCCCATCAGTGCCACATCTCAGTACAGCCTCATCAGTGTCTCCTCATTAGTGCCCCACCAGTGCTGCATCATCAGTGCCCATCAGTGCCACCTCATCAGTACCCTTCAGTGCAACCTCATCAGTACCCATCAGTGCAGCCTATCAATGCCCATCAGAGCAGCCTCATCAGTGCACATCAGTGCAGCCTATCAGTAACCTTCAGTGCCACCTCATCAGTACCCATTAGTGCAGCCTATCAGTGCCCATCAGTGCAACCTCATCAGTGCACATCAGTAAAGGAGAAAAATAACCTGTTTGCTAAATTTTATTTAAAAAAATGTGAAAAGGTTATTTATTTAGCAAAAAATAAAAAACCCGGTGGTGATCAAATACCTGCAAAAGAAAGCTCTATTTGTGTGAAAAAAATGATTAAAATTCCATATGGGTACAGTGCTGCATGACCTTGCAATTGTCATTTAAAGTGTGAAAGCGCTGAAAGCCTGAAATTGGCCTGGGCAGGAAGTAGTAATTGGTAATTGTTCAGCCATATATAGTGTTGAGCGAACCCGGACTGTAACGTTCGGGTCCGTACCGAACTTTCAGGTGTCCGGGACCCGGACCCGAACACGGACGTTTCAAAAAACGTTCGGGTTCGGGTTCTGGGTTCTGGTAGTTGATCACACATGTTGAATAGCTGCAGGGCAGCCAATCAACAAGCGTTTCACTGGTTTGCCCTTAGAAGCCATCACAGCCATGCCTACTAATGGCATGGCTGTGATTGGCCAGTGCATCATGTGACCCAGCCTCTATATGAGGCTGGAGTCACAGTGCTGCATGTCACATGCTCTTGGGTTAGTGTAGGGAGATGATGCTGCCGGCGTTTTTGTGAGGGACAGATTGCAGACATTTTAACATCTGATCCTGCATCCTGAGATTACTACTACTGTTGCTCTGAGGGACAGATTGCAGAAATTTTACGGTAATCATCCGTACCGACACTACCGAAGATTCCCGTTTGGTCACTTTGCGAACAACTAACCGACGGGACGTCGATA
>BLSH010217990.1:202557-216331 GCA_018402905.1 Glandirana rugosa
TCTAGAAGAAGGTACCAACAAGTCCCTGACCGTTACCGGACTCGTTTGGGGTGCTAAACCGTAACCCGGGAAATAAGGCAACCGTTTGTCCCGTACTTGACTGTATCAGGAACGTTAGAACGGAGGTCGACCCGGTGGTCTTTCTTGCAACCTAATCTAGTCTCCAAAAAACACACGGTTTCACTGGACGCTCAAACACTAGTACGTCCCAGAAATCTTGGACGTTGGAATGAACAACCCCTTGCTTCTAAAATAAGACCATGGTATCATTGGGAAGAACGAAGAAATTGGCCCCGGACCCGACGGTCACGGATGTTCCCGTGTGCGCGCCCCAGGAACCGCGATTCTGGGAGGACGTCAATAGACGTCCTCCCAGAATTAAGCAACCGCCCTGTAGACGTCTTTTGTCTATAGGGCGGTTGTTAAGCGGTTAAAGAAGCAAGAAGGGTTACTATGGTACCAGAATAAAATCTTCGTTCCCCAACAAGTAAGGTTGCAGGTTCTAAAGACCCTGCATGATCACAAACTCGCAGGTCACTTTGGCACACAAAAAACCTCTGATCTAATCCAACGTTCTTTCTGGTGGCCCAGCTGGAGGCAAGATTGCAAGGACTATGTCAGTTCATGCCCTGTTTGCCAACGGAATAAAGGGCCCAATGCCAAATCGTGGGGTTTGCTCAGGCCATTGCCAGTCCCTGAACAACCATGGAAGAAGATCTCCATGGACTTCATTGTCGACCTGCCCCCTTCAGAGGGATTCACTACCATCCTGGTGGTAGTGGATCGTCTCTCCAAAATGGCGCACTTTTTGCCAATGAAAGGGACACCCTCTGCTACAGAGACTGCTGATACGTTCATCAAGGAGGTGGTCAGACTGCATGGATTACCCGATAATATAGTATCTGATAGAGGAACCCAGTTCACCTCTAGATTCTGGAAGGACTTGTGTAGATCCCTGTCCATTGAGGTTTGACTTTCCTCCGCTTACCACGCACAAAGCAATGGGCAAACAGAAAGGACAAATCAAACGTTAGAGCAATATCTACGTTGTTTTTGTACATACTCACAAGATGACTGGGTCTCGCTGCTTCCATGTGCGGAATTTGCCTATAATAATTCCATACACACCGCCACAAGTCAGTCTCCGTTCTGGGCCAATTATGGCTATCATCCTACCTTTTTACCCAACATGTTACCAGAAACAACAGTTCCTGCAGTTCAAGATCGGCTGAAATATATCCAGTCCAATTACCAGAAGCTTCGGGAAGCCATGCAGCAGTCCCAAGACCAGTACAAGAAGTACTACGACAAGGGGAGAAAAGAGAACCCGATGTTCCAGATGGGAGACAAGGTGTGGTTATCCGCCATGAATCTTAGGCTTACTTGCCCGTCCAGAAAACTAGGACCAAGATTCATCGGTCCTTTTGAGATCAAGAGGATGGTTAACCCGGTAGCCTTTGAATTAGCACTACCCAGTTCCTATAAGATTCACCCAGTTTTCCATGCCTCTCTTCTCAAACCGGCAGTTCCAGGTCCCTTTCCAGGAAGAGAACAGCTGCCTCCGCCACCAGTTCTGGTAGAAGGTGAACCCGAATTTGAGATTGAAGCAATTCTGGATTGCAGGAGAAGAGGCAGACGAATACAGTACCTCATTAAATGGAAGGGGTATCCCCCAGAAGATAATTCTTGGGAACCTTCTAGTAACGTACACGCTCCACGATTAGTGCGGGCTTTCTACAATAGCCACCCGGAAAAGATGGCCAGCATGGGCATCCGGAGGCTGCCCCTTGGGGGGGGGGCACTATCAGAGAAACAGACACGGTCGTCACGTTCCTATACGCATGCGCACGAACGCTCGCCCGGGACGATCGCATCCACGCATTCGCGCGAACGTTCGTCCGGCAAGGCGCAATCCGCGTCTTCAGCGCAACCAATGAGGTTGGTTGCTGCCCTATAAAAGGCGGCCTCTGTATCACACAAATTGCTGGATTGTCTCAGCTCACCAGTGTTCCTGAACCTGTGTCCTGTATTCTGCCTGAAACTTCTGTTGTGACCCGGCTTGCTCCTTGACCTTGCTCCTGAACTTCTCCATTGTCTTTGACCTCTGGCCTGCCTCATGGACTTCTCTTCTGCCTGCCTCCTGTATTTGACCCCTGGCTTGTTATCCGGACTCTGCCTTATCTTGCCTTTTGTATCAGCACATCTGCCTGAATTTAAGACTGTCCTCCTGTGTTTGACCCTGGCTTGGCCCCCGGACTTCCTCACTGCTGCTGCCTGTGCTGACCCAGCTACACTGGTTACCTGTCTCCACCTCCTGAGTTGCTGCATCCTTACCAGGCCTTTTCAGACTGTTCTTCCTAGAGACTTTACCTGCTGAAAGTCTGTCATCACTGAGTTCCAGTCCTTACGGTCCTTCGGTGTACGTCTACTCCAGTCTGTTCGCAGCTCTGGTGACCCGTGCTTCTTTGCGCATCATGCCTACTGTTCCCAACTTCAGGGGTATACTGCGTTCAGCCGCAAGGGGAGCCTCCCTCAGCATTTCGGCCTCGGATCACCTATGTGACACTGTGCGATTCGCATAATCAAGGGTAGGTTAAGAAGGATGTGCGAGAGACCAGTGAGTGGAATCTGAATAGGTTGACCTCCTCCCACCTCTGAAATCTTGTGGGCTCCTCCCACGCTGGGAGAAATGAGGGATTTTTTAAGAAAGACAGCAATGGGTTGTGTGCTGATTGCAGTTTATGCGAGGCCTTGTATTTGTCCCATAAGGACAGAGAGTGACGTGTAATAGGGTTAGTTACGAAGAGTCGACTTTTAGAGTTGAGCCACAGCAGGTTAGCTGCAGGAAGGGGGTCCAAATCTACTGCCTCGATGGCAACCCATTGCAGTGTTTCTTTGTATGCATGATACTTGACTAACTGAGATCTGTGCGGCACAATAGTAGGCCTGAAATTTAGGGACCCCCAATCCCCCGTCCAGACGGTACGAGAACATGGTTGTTTTGGGTATGCGTGGTCTGGTGTTGTGCCAGATATATGTCATCACTCTCCTTTGAAGGAGGCATAGAAAGTAGGCAGGGATGTGAATTGGGAGGACCCTAAAAAGGTAAAGAAATTTGGGGAGTATCGTCATCTTGGCTACATTGTTTCTCCCTATCCAAGAAATTGGGAGGGAGGACCATTGTTGCATCTGATTCGTGATTGTTTTGAGTAAGGGTAGGTAGTTAGCTCCAAACAGGCCTGCGTGAGAGGGTGTGAGCTTGATACCAAGATAATTGAGACTATGAGAAGCCCAGTTGAACGGGAGAGAATCTCTCACTCGTGGTATCTCAGGCAAGGGCAGGGATATGTTTAAGATTTGAGATTTGTGGGGGTTGATATGTTGGAAAAGGAGTCCAGAAGGGCTAAGAGGTTGGGTGCAGACGTGAGTGGCGTGGTCAGAAAAAGAAGAATGTCGTCTGCGAATAAGCAGACTTTGTGGTGACCACCTAACTCTATTCCTTTAATGTCTGGGTGCGATCGTATCGATTGGGCGAGGGGCTCTATTAGAAGGGCAAATAGGAGAGGGGAGAGGGGAGAGGGGACAGCATTGCCTGGTTCCATTCCCGATCTTAAAACGTGCCGATTTGAATCCAGCGAATTTTACATATGCGTAGGGATTATGGTATAATGCGTTAACCCAAGAAAGGAAGTGTTGCCCGAACCCCCATCATTGGACTGTGAAGCGCATATACGACCATGAGATAGTATTGAAAGCTTTTTTGATATCTACTGAGAGGAATATAGCTGGGATTTTCAGAGATCTAGCAGCGTGGGAGAGTAGTAGGGCACGTCTTATATTGTCTGCAGTTTGTCTGGCTGGAATAAAACCAGTTTGATCCTGATGCACTAGTTCTCCTATTATATGGTTAAGCCGAAGGGCGAGGATTTTAGCAAGCAGTTTGAGATCGTTATTGAGAAGTGAGATAGGGAGGTAATTTGCCCATGAAGTAGTGTCAGAGCTGGGTTTAGGAATCATAGCTATTGTGGCTGTGAGTGATTCAGTTCGAAAGTTATGTCCATGAAGAAGGGAATTCAGGGCCATGACGAGATGTGGGGCTAGGAGGTGGGCATAGATTCTGTAATATGTAGCCGAGAGGCCATCTGGGCCATGCCTTTTGTTAGGTTTTAGTGTTTTAATTGCCTGGAGAATCTCAGGTACTGTGATTGGGCTTTCCAGCTGTTCATTTTGGTCCGGAGAGAGTGTAGGGAGAGTGATCTTAGAGAACAGCTGCTCGGCTCTGGCCGGGTTAAAGTTGTGTTTAGAGTCATAAAGTTTTGCTATATTGGTTTGGTAGATCTCCAGGACTTGAACTGGGTTGCTGGTATAGGCATCTTGAGAGGTGCGCAATCTAATTGAGGAGGGGCCCAGGTTAATGGACCTGAGGGAGCGCGCCAAGGGGGTGTCTGGTTTGTTCGCTTTAATGTATGTGTAATGTTGGCGCCTATGGATGGTTTTATCGGCTGAGTCTGTGAGGAAAAGATCAAGCTCTAATCGTGCTTTGTCTAGTTTGCTCTTGGTGGTGGGAGAGGGATCATCTTGGAAGGCTTCATAGGTTTGGGTGAAGTTGGCTTCCAGGTTGTTAAATTGGACTTTGCGGGCACGCTTCAAAATGGACATTTGCTGAATTAGTTTACCACGTATGACCAGTTTATGTGCTTCCCAAAGGGTGAGCGCAGAGATGTCCGCTGAGGTGTTAAAGTACTCGGTAAGAGCTAATTCTATATCATGGTTGTAAGAAGGGTGAGTGAGGATAGAATCGTTAATGTACCATGTAGTGTCTTTTGCCCTAGGGACTAGGGAGGAGATAGTTGTACATACTGCTGAGTGATCTGTCCAGGGGAAAGGGATGATAACTGAGGATAAAACCTCCGGGAGCATACTGGAGGCCATAAGTATATGATCTATAAGAATGTGGCGTGGGGGTGGGAGTAAAAGGTGAACGCTCTACTAGAGGGGTTGAGTTCTCGCCATGTATCTGCCAGATGGTGTTTGGTCAGGAGCTGTTGGAAAGACAGTTTGGTGGTGCGGGATTGCGGGGAGGGAGGTGATTTGTCCAGGTAAGGGGAGATCACTTGGTTTGAGTCCCTGCATATTATAATTGTTCCAAATTGGTGTTGTTTAACCATGTTGAAAAAATGATTGAGGAAGGGGGTAGGATTCCGATTGGGGCGTAGTAAGATATCAAGGTGACTGGCGTGTCAGCTAGGTGGCCAGTGAGAAGAAGGTATCTAGCCTCTGGGTCACTAATTTGGTGTCTGAGGTTGAAGGGGATAGATTTATGAAATGCAACGAGTGTGCCATGGTGTTTAGTGGGAGCTGAGGCCTGAAAAAACTGTGGATAAGAGGCATGGAGAAATTTGAGGGCATGTTTCGATGTGAAGTGAGTTTCCTGTAGGCATAATGTGCATTTTCGTAGCCGCCAGGGATCTCAAGGCTTTGGTGCGTTTTTGAGGTGTGTTGAATCCCTGAACATTCAGGGTACAAATGTTCAGGGGGGCCATAGAGGAATTATGTATTTGATGTACACATACCTGCTGATCCCAAGTACCCCTTTGACCGCGCACCACCTTCGCCGGCCGGCAAGGAAAATGAGCAAAAGTAGATCTAGGAAAGAAAAGATAAGACATAGAATAAAGAATCCAACTATTTTCATGAACATATCATAAAAAATAGCAAATGAGGGGAGGGGGGGCTGTCGGAGGGAATAGAAGGTATCCCCTCCGAGGCCCTGGGTCTGCCTGGGGTGCCCCGCATAATAAAAAGACGGGGGACCAAAGACGGAAAAGAGGGGGAGCAAGAGTTCCTCTCCAGAAGACACAGGAGAAAAAGACGGCAGGGACTTTATGTGAAAAGGTCCAAGTTACAGGAGCTCTGTGGATGTCCTGAAGTGGCTGGCGCACGGGTTTCCAATAGAAAAAAAACACAAGTAAAAAGGAGAGCAAAACTGTTTAAACTGTTTAAATAGGGAGCACATTCGGCTCAAAAAGAAAAAAGGGGGCCAGGTAATTTGGTGGAACCTTATGGGGCGCCACTGAAGCACATCAGGCGTAGAGGGATAAACCAAAGCGTTCGAGGGTGGACGTGAGGAATGTGGGAACCAAAATAGAAAGTCCCAATAAGGATTAAAAAAAATCCAGAAAGATAAAAAAAAAAAAAACAATTAGAGTCCGTGTGGACAACGAAAGTAATGCGCAGAGAAGCCAGCATGCTAGCTGGGTAATAGTGAGTGGAGGAATCAGGCAGGAGAGATCAGTCCATGGAGTCTTCCTCAATGGTTGTTTCCTTATCGGATCGACTTTGCTTATGGTAGCTCCTTTGTGGGGCTTCTGTGGAGTTCCAGAGGCTGATCGCCTTTGTGGATTGTTCATGGGCTGAGGGTTATTCAGGAGGTTTAGAGCCTGGAGGACCGATTGCAGTTCAGAGGCTGAGCGACAGGTGTATTTCGCTTCTTTGTAGGTAAATCGCACTGAGAATGGAAAACCCCAGTAATAGTTGATTTTGTGTTGTTGAAGGATGTGAAGTAGGGGTTTCAGGGTCTTAAGTTTGGCTATGGTGATAGGAGATAGATCAGGGAAGAGCTGATATGTGAATCCTTGAAAGGAGAGGAGCAAGTAGCTGTTCCTTAGTGCGATAATAGTGGAACTTTGCAATGATTTCCCATGGGGGTCCATTCTCTTTGCGTGGAGCTAGGGCTCGGTGGATTCGGTCCAGCTCCAACCGTTCCATTGGGATAGACGGTTGGAGCTCCTGAAAGAGCGCTGTTATGGTCAATTGTAGATCAAGGATCCTTTCTGGGGCTCCACGAATCATGATGTTAGACCTTCTAGCCCTATTTTCCATGTCTTCAAGCTTAGTTTGCAGTGTTAGATTTTCCTCCTTGAGGTTCTCTATCTCTGCTATGTTGTTTTGAACGTTGCACTCCATATCATCCACTCTGACCTCTAGTTCTGCCGTTCTGTGGCCTAGTTCTCTGATCTCCTTTGTGAGCCTATCTGTAATACTGTCTGAGGTCTGGCATGGCATGGCTTCGAATCTAGTGAAAATGTCAGACTTCCTCACCGTATGTGTGCTCCCAGTGTCAGAGTCCGAATCAGACCCGCTGCTGTGCCGTACCTGTGAGGATTGCTGAGTCTGCTTGGTCTGCCTGAATGCTTTTGGCGTGCCAGGCTGTGATGTAGGAGCTGGCGCCATCTTAGGTCCTGGCCGCTGCAAGGGATCACGAATGTTCCGCGAGCGGAACTTTTGTTTAGTGACACCCAGGACCATACCGGGCTGTCCACGGGTGCTGTGGTGGCTGCTCTGTCAGCGGGTGCTGTAGCGGGAGCTCCGGGTGGTCAGTGTCCCTGCTTGTGTCTCGGAGTGGAGCGGAGCTTCACTCAAGCATGACCGCTCGGTGCCACTGCGCGCATGCGCCCTCCCGCAGTATACCTGCTGTTCATTTCTTGCACAAAATTAAAAAGTGCATTGACATTGGTGGTTTAAAAAATAATCGAAATTTGTGCTAAATAGTACATTTGCGTCCAGAATGAGGAGAGCATCAAATAAGGGATGTGGTCGTGGTGCTGCTGGTGTTGGTGGTGTTGGTGAAGCTCCTGTTGCAAGGAGAGGACATGGTCGATCTGTGCCAGCTACACGCACAAGTGAAACACCTTCCTCAGGTGCGAGTAGCCGACAGAACCTTCAACGTTATATGGTAGGCCCGAATGCCGCTCAACTAATGGTGAGGCCAGAACAAGTACAGGCGATAGTAGATTGGGTGGCTGACAATGCCTCCAGTTCCTTCACATTGTCTCCCACCCAGTCCCTTGTTGAAAGCTCAGAGTTGGCACCTGAACCCCATGGCCATCTGTCTTTCACCTCAGCCCCATGTAAATCAGCCAAGCAGTCTGAGCCCCAAGTCATGCAGCAGTCTCTTATGATTTTTGATGACTGTGCTGGTGTGCATTCCGTGGGCCATCCACATAGCCCTGCCGCAGAAGTGGAAGACATTGAGTGCACCGATGCCCAACCACTTCTGTTGCAGGATGAGGCCATGGAAACTCCACCGCAGCACGTCTCTGATGATGTCGAAACACAGGTGCCAACTGCTGCGGCTTTGTACAGTGTGCAGACTGACAAGGACAATGGTGAAGAGTGGGTGGAAGATGATGTGGAGGATGATGAGGTCCTAGACCTCACATGGAATGAAGGTCATGCGAGTAACTTGTGCAGTTTGGAGGAAGAGGTGGTGGTCACGCAGAGGCACCAGCACAGCAAAAGAGGAAGCAGGTTGCAAAAGCAGAGCGACCGTCCCCTAGACAGTACGCCTGCTACTACCCACCGCACCCAGGGACCTAGCACACCAAAGGCAGCTCAAAGGCGTTCCCCGGTGTGGCAGTTCTTCAGACAATGTGCTGACGACAAGACACAAGTGGTTTGCATGCTGTGCAATGAGAGCCTGAAGCGAGGCATGTTCTAAACCTGAGCACAACCTCCATGACCAGGCATCTAAATGCAAAGCACAAGCTGCAGTGGAATAAGTACCTCAAAATCTAAGAAAGGTCTTGGGCTCCTCCTTCTTCCTCTTCTGCTGCTGCCTCAGCCTCTTCCTCCACCTCTACAGTGCCAGTGTCACCTGCCACCCAGCAAACAGACGATGTGACAGCAACGCCACCATGTCTGCCACCGTTCCCAAGCATTTCCACACCATGGTCCCATGGAAGCTTACAGCTCTCCATCTCCCAAACACTGGAGAGAAAGAGGAAGTACCCCCCCTACCCACTCATGATCCCTGGCCCTGAATGCCAGCATTTCAAAATTCCTGGCCTTTTAAATGCTGTCATTCTGTCTGGTGGACAGTTTTAAAAACCTGACAGAGGTGGCTGTCCCACAGTACGTGATTCCCAGCCGCCACTACTTCTCCAGATGAGCCATCCCTTCCCTGCACAAACAAGTAGGGGACAAGATCAAGTGTGCACTGTGCAGCGTCATCTGTGGCAAGGTCCACATAACCACTGATACGTGGACCAGTAAGCATGGGCAGGGACGCTATATCTCGCTAACTGCACACTGGGCAAATGTAGTGGCGGGTGGCTCTGAGGCGGCTAGCAGTTTGGCGCATGTCCTTTTGCCACCCAGGATTGCAGGGCATTTCTCTTTGCCTCCCGTTGTCTCCTCCTACTCTACCACCTCCTCATCCGGTCAGCGTAACACCTTCACCACCAACTTCAGCACATCCAGGGGGAAACGGCAGCAGGCTGTTTTAAAACTGATATGTTTGGGGGATAAACCCCACACTGCGCAGGAGCTGTGGACGGGCATTGAACAACAGACCGATGAGTGGTTGTTGCCACTGATCCTCAAGCTGGCCTGGTGGTGTGCGATAATGGGAGAAATTTCGTAGCAGCTCTGGGCCTAGCCGGTTTGATGCACTTCCCTTGCCTGGCGCATGTGATGAATTTGGTGGTGTAGAAATTTCTAAAAAACTACCCGGATATGTCAGTGCTGCTGCACAAAGTGTGGGCCATCTGTGTGTGCTTTCAGCGTTCTCACCCTGCTGCTGCTCGCCTGTCTGCGCTGCAGCGGAACTTCGGCATTCCCACTCACCGCCTCCTATGCGACGTGCCCACAAGGTGGAACTCCACCTTGCACATGCTGGAGAGACTGTGCGAGCAGCAGCAGGCAATAGTGGAGTTTCAGCTGCAGCTGGTCAGTCGCTCTGCGGAACAGCAACACTTCACCACCAACGAGTGGGCCTCCATGCGAGACCTGTATAGCGTATTGCGGTGTTTTGAGTACTCCACCAACATGGCCAGTGCCGATGACGCTGTTCTCAGCTTTACTATCCCACTTCTATGTCTCCTTGAAAAAACACTTCGGGTGATGATGGAAGAGGATGTGGCACAGGAGGAAGAGGAGGGGGAATAGGGGTCATTTCCACGGTTATCAGGCCAGTCATTCACAAGTGGCTCGGAGGGTGGGTTCCTGCACCAGCATAAGCCAGGTAAAAAATTTTCAAGCCAGGGCACAGTTCTGGAGGATGAGGAGGACAAGGATGAGGAGGAGGAGGAGGAGGAACCGTGTTCACAGCAGGGTGGCACCCAACACAGCTCGTGGGCATCACTGGAGCATGGCTCGGGGGATACGGAGGACACAGATGATACACCTCCCACAGAGGACAGCTTGTCTTTGCCTCTGGGCAACCTGGCACACATGAGTGACTACATGCTGCAGTGCCTGCGCAACGACAGCCGAGTTGCCCACATTGTAACTTGTTCTGATTACTGGGTGGCCGTCCTGCTGGATCCCCATTACAAGGACAACGTGCCGTCCTTAATTCCCTCACTGGAGCGTGATTGGAAGATACGTGACTACAAGCGCACGCTGGTAGACGTGCTGCTGAGGGCATTCCCAAATGACACAGGGGACTCAGTGGAAGCACAAGGCGAAGGCAGAGGAGGAGGAGGAGGAAGAGGTCGTCAATGCAGCTGTGGCACCACCAGCACCTCAGAAGGCAGGGTTAGCATGGCCAAAATGTCGAAAAGCTTTTTCAGCAGCACGCCACAACAAACAGCACCACCAGATGATCTTAGCAACGTCTTAGCAGGAGGCAGCATTTCAGCAACATGGTAGAACAGTATGCGCGCACACGCCTACACGTACTGACTGATGGGTCTGCCCCATTCAACTTCTGGGTCTCCAAATTGGGCACATGGCCTGAGCTTGCCCTTAATGCCTTGGAGGTGCTGGCCTGCCCTGTACTGACGGCCTATCTAATTTCTTGAGACATAACAGATCAGGACAGTACAAATACCCCCAAATGACCCCTTTCTGGAAAGTAGACATCCCAAGGTATTTAGTAAGAGGCATGGTGAGTTTTTTCACAGTTTAATTTTTTTCCCACAATTATTTGCAAAATTAAGATTTTTTTCCCCCCACAAATTGTCAGTGTAACAGGTTATTTATCTTACATCGCATATGCATACCACAAATTACACCACAAAACACATTCTGCTACTCCTCCTGAGTACGGCGATACGACATGTGTGGGACATTTTCACAGCCTGGCCATATAGAGAGGCCCAACATGCAGGGAGCACTATCAAGTGTTCTAGGAGCATACATTACACATCTAACTTGTTGACTACCTATTACAATTTTAAAGGCCCTGGAGCACCAAGACAATGGAATTACCCACAAAATGACCCCATTTTGGGAAGCTAACACCCCAACGTATAATCTATGAGGCATAATGAGTTTTTTTAACAGTTCATTTTTTCCAAAAGATTTTGGAAAATGTGAGAAAAAAATGAAAACACATTTTTTTTACACAAAGTTGTATGAGACTTTTACACAATCTGGCCACATACAGAGGCCCAACATTGAAGTAGCACCGTCAGGCATTTTAGAAGCATAAATTACACATCTAATTTTTCAACCACCTATTACACTTTTGAAGGCCCTGTAGCACCAGAACAATGGAATTACCCACACAATTACCCCATTTTGGAAAGTTAACACCCCATACGTTTTTGAAAATGTGGAAAAAAAAATTAAAAACACATTTTTTTACTCAAAGCTGTCCATTTATAAGATATTTCTAACACATAGCAGGTACATAGCAAAAATGACACCCCAAAATACATTCTGCTACTCCTCCTGAGTATGGCGATACCACATGTGTGAGACTTTTACACAGCCTGGCCACATACAGAGACCCAACATTGAAGTAGCACCTTCAGGCATTTTAGAAGCATAAATTACACATCTCATTTCTCAACCACCTATTAGAATTTTGAAGGTCCTGGAGCACCAGGACAATGGAATTACCCACTAAATGACCCCATTTTGGAAAGCTAACTCCCCAAAGTATAATCTATGAGGCATAATGAGTCTTTTGAACTGTTCATTTTTTTCCAGAACTTTTTGGAAAATGTGGGAAAAAAATTAAAATGTATTTTTTTTACACAAGGTTGTCAATTTATAAGATATTTCTAACACATAGCATGTACATAGCACACAAAAATTACACCCCGAAATACATTCTGCTTCTCCTACTGAGTATAGCGATACCACATGTGTGAGACTTTTACACAGCCTGGCCATATACAGAGACCCAACATCCAAGTAGCACCTCCAGGCGTTCTAGGAGCATAAATTACACATATCATTTTTTTGACTACCAATCACATTTTTGAAGGCCTTCATATTTCTAACACATAGCATGTACATATCAAATAACAAAAGATTACCTGTGGTTTTAGTAGTGCAGTGGTCCTCAGAGGAGAGCATCGGTCCAGGCAGCAGGCAGCAATGTGGTCAGCGACAGCAAAGGCAATCGTCCAGTCAGCAGGCAGGAATACTGTCCATAGTTAGTACTGTCAGCACAGCCAAAAGCATTGGTCCAGGTAGCAGGCAGAGATGTCCAGGCAGAAATACTCCCCATAGTCAGCAGAGGCAGCAGGCAAAGATATGGTCAACACAGCCAAAGTATTGGCCCAGGCAGCAGGAAGAAACATAGTCCATAAAGTCCTGAGTCATTACAGGCAGCGATATGGTCAGCACAGCCAAAGTATTGGTCCAGGCAGGGACCATCAAACTTAGAGCAAGGGGGACAGCGGTAGAGGCTTCTCCCACCCAAACGCTTTGAAGCCTCCGGGAAAAAAGACCCTTTTCTAGGAACTCCGAAAACCAAAAACTGGTTT
Organism: Glandirana rugosa; assembly: GCA_018402905.1. Taxonomy (NCBI): domain Eukaryota; kingdom Metazoa; phylum Chordata; class Amphibia; order Anura; family Ranidae; genus Glandirana; species Glandirana rugosa. The sequence continues at coordinate 215,283 of BLSH010217990.1, forward strand.
TCTCTACTCAGAACGCTTTTATGGAGCCCCTCACATATGTGAGACCCCCTGTACTAAAGTAGAAGGGCAAAAGATCAGTCCAAGTGGCAGACAAAAACATGGTCGATTAACAGACCAGGGTCAGGGTCGGTACATGTGGTAGTCAGAAACGTGGTTTAAACCGGCAGTCAAAGACATCATCGGTAAACAGGCCAGGGTCAGTTAACGTTGAAGTCAGAAACATGGTTTAAAACAGCTGGCAAAGACATCGCAAGTAAACAGGCCAGGGTGAGTTAACGTGGTAGCAGGCAAATGATCCACACAGGTATTTGAAATGGGGAAATGGCAGTCTTTTAAAAAATAAGAGGAATTAATATCTGATTTGTGTATGATAATTTTTTAAACAATCTCCGATGCACAAGCCAAGTTGGGAGGGACATTGGGGGCAACAGAAACTGGTATCTCTTCTGACTCCTCTTCTGAAACATACTAAACATTTTTTCTGTCGTCATCTTCCGTATTCTGTGGGGGGGATGTTGTAGATAATATATTGCTCGTGGAGTCGACTCACACAATCAGAGGGAATACTTGCTGGGGCGGGTCCTTGCTGATATATTAGGTAGTGTTGAGCGAACCCGGACTGTAACGTTTGGGTCCGTACCGAACTTTCGGGTGTCCGTGGCACGGACCCGGACATTTCAAAAATCGTTCGGGTTCGGTCCGGGGTTCTGCTATTTTACTCCACGTGTTGAGAAGCTGCAGGGCAGCCAATCAACAAGCGTTTCACTGTTTTGCCCTTAGAAGCCATCACAGCCATGCCTACTAATGGCATGGCTGTGATTGGCCAGTGCATCATGTGACCCAGCCTCTTTATAAGCTGGAGTCACAGTGCTGCAGTCACATGCTCCTTGGGTTAGTGTAGGGAAAGGAAGCTGAAAGCTTGAGGGACAGATTTGAGACATTTTAAGACCTGATCCTGCATCCTGAGATAGATTACTTTACTACTGGTGTCTGTGCTGTTGCTCTGAGGACAGATAGCAGAAATGAGAGATTTCACATACCGCTGCTTT
>BLSH010217990.1:258897-276243 GCA_018402905.1 Glandirana rugosa
GACTTACAAAGTGTGACCAGGTTTTCCTACTCTGTATAACCTGTCACCCTCCTTTGGACTGTTCACTCTCGTATCCGTATCAATGTCGGTACCGGTAACCGTCTCCTTTCACGGAGCCACGTACGACCCACTGATATATACGGTTCCCGTGTACACGAGCCCCAGAAGCCGACCCAGGGCCTCCATTCCCCGTCGACGGGAAGGAGACGTGTCCGACGGTACGTCGGAGTCCACCAGCTGGACTTCCGGACTTAGGTCCATTGCCATGTTAAAACAGTTTTATCTTCAGGACACTCACTAAAATCCCCTTTGGCTGACACCCATCCACTGACTCTACTAGCTGAAGGGATGGCCCTCACAGGACAGGCCCCATGACACAGCTCTGTACTCACAATAGGCAAGAACAGATCCTTCCCGGTGTGTCTCCGTTCCAGTCAGCTTTGCAGGACATCTGAGTTGTACCGTTACCTGGATTCAGGCCTTCAGGTCGACCACCTGAGGCTGCATGGCAGCCTGTGCAGAGGAAGGGCAGCTGCCCCTTACCTCCGGGACCCAGCCGAAGACCCCGAGCACATGTGCCCTTGGCATATATAGTCACCCAGCATGCACCGAGGCACTTTCCTCTGCCAATGGCCATGGCTGTAACTATGCCTATGCTCTCACTTGTCAGGTTTCCTCCCACTGTCCAATATGTCTCATCCTTTTGGACCAGTGTGAAACATTCAGACAACATGAGCAGCATCTGCGCACCGTGAGCAGACCCTATCAGTGGATCCCTGCTCCAGAGAGCATCTAAATTTACCTGTCAGTCATCCTGGTAAGCAGAAAGACCCAAAAACGATATTCTCTTCTAACACCTTCCTAGGAGGGTGCTACGCTACTTTTGTATTTTTTAAGATAATATTTGTTTTCTTCTTATAGTTTCTGACAAATTCCCATTAAAGGTTTTTAAAAAATGCAGTGTTACTATAACAGGGATGGTCGCAAACCATACCTGCATTTGAAATATTAAAATAATCATCTAATTCAAGATATCATACATAAAGTGACCTACAGTGTTAGAAATATTTATATATGAACCAACTAGTGGGAAAATATCCAAACTAAATCAAAAGTAAAAAAATGTAAATAAAAAAAATGTACTCACCGCTGCTACCTTACAAAGTAAAAATTAGAGGTTTTTCAAAAAAACTCAGTGTTGATATTTTGAATTGGGTGTATCCTGATGATCATTGACCTCCACAGTGTGGTGCCTGTTTGTTTTTAAGCATTTATAATACATTTTTTAGTACATCACATCCAAAAACCCAGAGCAAGCATTCTGAAATCAGCAATACAATCATTTGCATTCTTTACATACAAGATATCACTGGGCTTTTAAAGTAAACTATAAAATATGGCTGTTGACATTAATGACCTAATTTTGAAATGTCTAGTTGCTTGGCTGTTACACTGACCATCTAAATTCAGTACTTTTTGAATCACTGATGTAGAACAAGTGGGTATACCTGGAATACTGCGCACCGGGTCACTTTTAATTGAGGAAAAAGGGTCAGCATGACAGTCAGGCAACTAAACACCGAAGAATGAGAAGAAAGCAATGCTAGCCTCCATGTTGTCTCTAAAAAAAATAATTTTAGGCCACTTTCACACTGGGACGGTGGGGTGGTATCGCTTTGGTGCCACTATTCAGGCAGCAGCGAGGCGCTTTTAAGCCCCCTGAAGGGGTCAAAAAGCGGTTAAAAGCGCCCGCAGAACAATGATTCGGAAGCGCTGGCCATTCATTTCAATGGCAGGGGCGGTGTAGGAGTGGTGTATACACTGCTCCTGCATCGCCCCAAAGATGCTGCTTTCAGGACTTTTTGTAACGTCCTGCAAACACACAGCCCCAGTGTGAAAGCACTCAAGCTTTCACACTGGGGTGGATGGGGGGGTGTTTTTCAGGTGCTTTACATGTGCTAGTTTTAGCGCTAAAGAGCCTGAAAAACGCCCCAGTGTGAAAGTGGCCTTAAAGTGTGACACATTGGTGAGATTGTAAGTCTGCCATCTCATATTAATGTTAAGCCCAATACACACTTACTGAAAGTTGGCTGGTTCAGCAGGAATTGGCCAACTCTTGGTACATGTGTAACATTGTCTGTTCAACAGAAGCCAGTCTAATGACTGGCTTCTGTTGAATGGTCATGCTGGAAAATCAACATTCGATCAGTGCTTGCAGCCAATGGCCAATGGAGATCTTATAGTGGTGATCTGATCAGAATTAAGAGTGGGTACATGTAAAACCAGGTATGCTCTCCCCTTCCAACGAAAAGAGGGGTCAAAAACAGAAGAGGAAGAGGGAGGAGGGCATAAATAGGAACTTTCCGTTTAGGTTGAAATTCCACTTTAAAGAAGAACTCCATGAAAAATCCTTATTCTCCCATGCAGTGCGGCTCGGACTGCACTGCCTGGGTTAACAGCTCATTTTGTCTCGGTGCACAAGGGAAAATTGTTCTCACCCTGTCCTTCAATCCCCCAGAAAATTGCGCTCCCCCACATCCAGCGGTGGACTGTTCCTGCAGTCCTCACATCCAGAGCTGGTCTATGGGCATTATGAAGTTAGGTACAGTCCATTCACAAGGCTGCTAGTGTGCAGGGGGGCAGGAGCGATGGGGACTGGTCTTGTGGTTGGTGGATCAGCGGATTAGGTAAGTATATTTCCGCTCCGCAATACCATAGATCAGGGATCCCCAAACTGCAGCCCTCCAGCTGTTGCAGAACTACACATCCCATAAAACTCTGACATTCTTAGACATGACTAGGAATGATGGGAATTGTAGTTCCTGAACAACTGAAGGGCCATAGTTTGGAGATCCCTGCTCTATATGTAAACAAGCAGTTAACCCATGCAGTGTGAGCACAGCCCCACTACATGGGAAAATAAACATTTTTCCTGGAGTTCTTCTTTAAGTTACTGAAGTCTTTCCTGATATGTTTTATGTCCAGACATTTCATTATTTCAGTTGCCTGCCTTTGGACTCATTCTATCTTATAAATATCTGTTTGTAAGAGAGGTCTCCAATACTGTACTCTACCAAGTGATTCTAGATACATTATTTTACATTTAGAAACATTAAACTGCATTTACTGCTGCTTTGACCAATTTTCCAGCAATGCCAAATCATGTTCCATATTACAGACACCTCCAGGGATATCAATCCTATTACACACCTTTGTATCATCAGCAAAAAGACATGCCTTGTCCAACAAACCTTTAGTTATATCACTTACATATAGGTTAAATATAACAGGAACTAGTAAAGAGCCTTGTGGTACATCACTAGTGATTGGTCTTTGTTCCAAATGAACCCTTTTTACAATCACGCAACAGGAGTGCCAGGAGGAGGGAACCACAGAACCAAATGGTTCTCCCAAATGCCTGATGACTGTGGATTAGTTTAAAAACTTTAGTAAAAATAAAGTTTTACATCACGATGGAAAGAAATATACATTTTCAATCCCTTCTTCAATAAATACTACATGACACCAGAAGATGATTTGTCAAACTGAGCATTTTTATACACAAGCATCAGTAGTATACATTATCGGTTTCATGTTAATTACATAAGTTATACTTACAATGGACCAATATGGTGTAAATAAATCTTACATATGATATGTAAGAATAAAATCATTTTCATGTGTTTACAAACATGTATGCATGTGTATGCAGTCTAGTAGACAGGCATGTATAAGTACACATATTTTCTACATTTACTATTAGAATAAGCTTGCTTCACAATCTAAAAAGAGAAAGCCTCTTTCTTTGTGACATCAATGAGGCAGCTGTTCATTTCCTGGCTGAAGGCTAAAAATATGATTTACAATCAATGTAAACAGATTTTTGTGTATTTACAATGTTAAAAAATTCCAGTGGCAACACTGTAGTCTGCTAAAGAAAAAGGGGTAGTGTCTTGCTTGCATTCCTGTTATACTTTAAGAGACTCTTGCTGGAAGGAACATGTGCAAGCTGCGGTATATATGAAGTGTAAACACCTTTAGATGATTCACATATCTGTAGCAGCTTCCCAAACCTAGTCATGGCTGAAATATTTGGCCTTTCTATCAACCAGGGAGAAAATTTGCCACATGCTGTGTGTGGTTAGTGGCACCCAGCAGCCGCATGATCAGATTTGCACTTGTCCAAGCAGTTACTTGCAATTGGGGACTCTGACCAGCCCTGGATGTAGACAAGTTGCATCCATGGACAGTGTTTCTGTCTGCAGCTAATTACCAGTTTGTATGTGGCCATAGCACAGAACTGCCACATCTAGGAGCAGCATTGGCTTTCCCTGAATGCAGCATCCTCTCCGCCCTTATTTACCTGTCTGAATCATAAAAGAGAAGTATATATATATATATATACTTACCTAGGTGGTGTCTGCTCCCCCCCCCCCCTGCTCACTGGAGCGCTGAGCTGTGGAGGGGGTGGGAGCGGACAGCTGAGGCTCTAAGTGGCTCGCTGAGAGGCTGAGCCGGGTGTTAGTCCAGGCATGTGGGCAGCTCCCGACTTCATTGTCATGATTTGCCCCAGACTGGACCAGTTCTGTGATATCAGCCAACAACGGGCTTCGGCCCACTGTCTGCTGAAAACGGGTCACAGGAGTGTAGAACATGCTGCACTCCTATGATCCACAGGAAAAGTACAGCCAAAACGAGCTCCTTTAAATACTTAAATACTTGAGACTCCATCATAGCGGTGGGCCAATAGAAATGTGCCAGAGTGGGGCTTAGTGGCAAGCTTCAGTGATACAGGAACTTTGCTTACCAGAATGGCCCTGCATTCCGCCATAACAAGAAGGTTTGGGAGGCTGTTCCGGGTAAAGGCCTTTATGTGCCTGCTCTTCATATCTGCAGCAATACTTCTCCTCCACGGTGGCAGTGGCAGTTTATGCTCAGTCATATTTTCAATAGCTGCTACCCAGGATGTTGTCTGAACCAATGTAGAAAGTGTACAGTAGAGTCATATTAATTTAGGGTTATGTTGCATCTCCTTTTTTCGTTTTTACCTTGGGGTTACCCACTCAGCTATTTTAAAGGAAACCAGTTATGAACAAAATAAGAAGGCTGCCATTACTGCTGAAAATGCTAGTTATGTGATTGCCATGTTAGTTCACTTGTGTTAGTAGCCTGAGTCACTGACTCAGAACAAATATGTACCATATACAAACACTATGGCAGCCTTCTCATTTCCTTATTACAGGTTTACTTTAAGTACAATTCCCCCTAGGAGTAGATAACCCCCATGCTTCTGTGAACACTAAAATGTTCTTGCTGGACAGCAGAATAGATGGTGACCAGGTCACAGCGCAGAAGTCAGGCCTAGTAACAAACTGAAACAACATCTGAAAAGTGCATTTATCTGGTTAATAGAAGTAATAGCAGCACAATTACCCCCTAGGAGTAAACACCACAAACTATTACATCTATTAGACTGAATAACCTCTTACAAATGCATCTCTAAGTTCCACTATGTTACTGGGATCTGGCTTCTGGGCTATCCCTCACCAACCCCCATTCTTCTGTGTGGCCACTGAAATGCTCTTGCTGGACAGCAGAATGGATGGGGGCCAGGTCACAACCCAGAAGTCAGACCTAGTAACAAAGTGAAACAACATCTTAAAAGTGCACAGAAGAAAATGCTCAGGCTAATAGAGGTAACAGCAGGCACTATGTGGTGTCTGCAGTTAGACAACACTTAAAAAGTACACAATGGCTGTCAGGTTTATCAATGACCACACCAAAGACATACATTTTATTCTAAGGATTAATTCTACTCAGTCATGAAGGTCATTATCTACTTCCCAGGCTGCTAAACCCAAATTAGGGCCAGATTCAAAGCTAGTATGCAGCCCAAGAATGGGAGAATGTCTAGTACCATTAGAAAATGCAATTTACTTCAGTGATAGATCTACTCATTTGATAGAGTTTGGCTTTAAATACAAAAAATGGTAAAGACCAGACAGGAAGACTAAAAAGAAGAAGGGGGTATGCACAGTGATATTCCTCCAGGTCATCAGATGTATAATGACGTCCTATTGCTGAATGGTCATTACCCTGCATTATTTATATCTCTGTAAAATAATGCCATTGTACAAATGATAAATCAATAATAAAACGTTTCTTGAGGGGTGCACAAAGGCACTTTATGTGTAGCAGAGTTTTACTTGTGTAAAGCCCTGTTTTCTTCAGAAAAGCCAGACTGTATTCTGCCAGAACTTTTCAGGCATGCCCATATACAAAATAATTTAGATTTAGGGCTGAAAGCTAGGGGGGAAAAAAATATATTTGCTGTTTTGTTGGGACTTTTCTTTCTGCACAGTCCCAGCACAAGATAAGGTAAAAGGTCTTGTTCTTTATTAGGCACGTTCACACTAACGTGCTTGCAGTGGTGTGCGCTGGCAAAAAGTACTGGTGTGACAAAATCTACCGCATCACACCACACTGTGGCCAATCAACTTAAAGGAGTTGTAAAGGTAGAAGTTTTTTTATCTTAATGTATTCTATGCATTAACACAAAAAATCTTCTGTGTGTGGCAGCCTCCCCAGCACCCCGTAATTACTTACCTGAGCCCCATCTCTCTGCAGCGATGTCCACGAGTGTCTTACCTGTCCCAGACACTCCTCCTGATTGGCTGAGACACAGCAGCGATGCCATTGGCTCCCGCAGCTGTCAATCAAAATTAGTCAGCCAATCAGGGGAGAGAGGGGGTGGGGCGCCATGTCTGAATGGATACACGGAGCTCTGACTCGGCTCGGTTGCCCCCTGTAGCAAGCTGCTGGCTGAGGGGCACTCAATGGGAGGAGGGGCCAGGAGTTGCAAAGAGGGACCCGAGAAGAGGAGGATTTGGGCTATTCTGTGCACCAACTGCACAGAGGATGTAAGTATAACATGTTTGTTATTTTTGCTAATGTCACTTAAAGCCTAACTCTGGGAAAATAAATAATTATCCTTTTAAAAAAAAATATATATATATACAGTATATATCCCTTGCAGTGGGTCTCTGTCCACATTGCAAGAGTTAATGGCTTGCTTATGTCTAGAGGAACAATAAAAGGAGATGCTCATCTGATCCTCTGCTCCTCCCCACAGTAAGACCAATACCCACAGCTTCTGCACCCCTCTAGTTGTCTAAAGTCCTGACATTATGAAGTGCAGAGCAGGGTCCAGGGCCCTGCTCTAGATATGAAGATGCACAAAGGACAATCCACCACCAGATCATGGGGGAGCACTGCCTACTTGGGGGGGGGGGAGTGGATAGAGGATCAGGTAAGTAGAATGGTTTCTCCACTCCCCTAGACAAAATGAGCCATTATACCTTGTAGCATGGGCACAGACCCACCGCAAGAGATCATTTTTATTTGCCTGGAGTTGGGCATTAATGAAATTCACACTTGAATCAGCCATTAGCTCTACTTCCTTCAAACTGCACACCAGTGGCCACAGTTGCTAATGTGAACAGGCCCAAAGATTAGACTAAGCAAAAGGGCCATTCAAACAGTTGTGGTGAGTAACTGCACACATATTAACATGTGGAATTAAGCAGGTAATTATGCACTGTGTTAATGCAGCTAATTTGATTAGGACGGGCTGTTAACAGAAACTCATATTTTAATGGACATGCAGCAATTTTTACAACGCAATGTATCACAATGAACAGATGCATATCTGTCTGTTACATTGCAATACATTGTGCTGTGTTACCTAGGTACATTGGGGAGTCATGCAAAATGAATGGCATTGCACTGTTTCACCTTCTACCATGCGCTGCAGTAATGGCACATTTTATCATGTTTTACCATAACTCAGTAGTGTGACTGAGCCCTATTTAAAGAGCACTTACAGACATGCTTTCGATTAGGATTTATTCATACATTTGTGTGTGCCTTTAACAGCAGCACAGCTAACCAAAAATCACACTTGACCCATTTATTGCCAATTCAGCACACTTCAAAGTATCTATCTTTACACCTATGTTTCGTGAAGTGTTGAAGGGTCAGGTATATTGTTTCCTGCATTGCCATGCATTGGGAGTCCATTAAAAACAAAGTCTTAGATAAAAAAGAAAGGAGCACCCCGTGTCCAGAGAAATGTGACTTCCAAAATATGGTTTGTGGACGTTTATTAAAAATTAGCAATGTGTACATCAAGCATTAATAAACATCCACAAACCATATTTTAGAAGTCACCTTTCTCTGGACACCGGGTGCTCCTTTATTTTTTATCTAAGACTTTATTTTTAATGGACTCCCAATGCATGGCAATGCAGAAAAGTCTACAAGCTGAAACAAGCTTAAGGTGGCTCAGAAAACGCAGCAGCCCAGTCCCCAAAAGGGCCAATCACCATCATCCATCACTGGGCACTATCCAACAGAAGGCATTCCTTCCTTTTTGCCCACATGAATACCCACTCAGGACCAGTGACCAATCCAATCAGTCCAGTGCAGTCTCCAACACAAGCATTAAAAATAAAGGGGATGGCTGCCAAAATAATGCACATACAATGTATGTTACCGTGCGCATCAATGCACTTGAAAATGCAGTTCAACATTCATGGTAATGCACCCACATAAATAGAAATTCAGCCAAATGTCAAAAAAACTCTACAAACAACACTGGATAATACTGTAGAGCAAACAAGGTGCCCACAAGGTGATATTGCTTTTGTAAATGTAAAAAAAACCCTTATATCAAATAAAGAGCATTTTCATGCAAAAATAAGAAAATTGTGACTTTGTACTTTGAAAGTACACTGAACACTGTAGCAGACTTAACAGGAACATTTAAGGTAGCATCCATTGAAAATATACCATCCTCAAAGGCCATATATGTCATAATTTTACAAAAAAAGGACAAAATGTATAGATGTTACATATTAAAAGGAAAGGATAAATATTGTATCATTGTCTTAATAGTCTCCAAGTTAAAAACTGTGTGATTCTATTTTTCAACAGCTAGGGGAGGTTTATTTGAAATATTGTAGTTCTGGCTTAATAATAACATAATAGTTGGTTGAGCATGACATGCAGGTGGCACCTATTGCCAAGCACACTGACAATCGGGCTCAATGCGAGTCAAGTAAACGCTTGGGGTAATACATCAAATTGTCATTTCAGTTGGCCATATGTAGGCCATTTACACCACCTGGCATAAGCATAAGCATAATTAATGGATAATATTCAGTTCAACAAAAAAAAAAGTGAAATGAAAAAAAAGTCTGGCTATCCGTGAGACAATATTTGGATGTACAAAATGAAAAACCAAGTATCTTTTTTCGCAAGACTAAAGCCTTGATGGCAAACAACTATGAAAAAATGTAAAACTGTAGCTATTATCTGGTGTGCATGAAAGCAAATGTACTTTAAGACCATAACAATCAGTAAAGGGGCAGACACATTGGGTTTGATTTACTAAAACTGGAGAGTGCACAATCTGGTGCAGCTCTGCGTGGTAGCCAATCAGCTTGTAACTTCAACTTGTTAAAATTAGGCTTTGACAATAAAACCTGGAAGCTGATTGGTTTCTATGCAGAGCAGCACCAGATTTTGCACTCTCCAGTTTTAGTAAATCAACCCCATTGGCTTTGAACTCTTCATATTTAGCTGCAAAGTACTTTGTAAAGGAATTGTAATTGTCCTTTACCTTAGTGAATAAGGGGAAGTTGTGTTGACCTCTATCTTATAATATTGTGCAAGAAAAATCTTGTTCTCTATTTTTACTTGTACATGTTTGGTATTCTTTGCAAAGTAATTTTTTAGCACATTCACGAAGAAAGTGAAAATTCCCTTGCAAAAGGAACAGGCTTTACGGCGAGACTTGGAAATCACTCAGAGTGATATAAATAGAACTTTGAATTATATAGTACTTATTTGGAGAATGGGAATTTTTTTTTGATCATATTTAAATTTATTATGAATCTGAAGCCATTATGGCAGTTTTTTATATATAGAGCTCGCTAATTTGGTCTATGGAATAATATTCATAAAGTTCTATATTATATCTAGAAGGAAAGTCATATAGATCGGAGCATATTTTCCAGCACACAGCTGACATCTTGCCCAGTCATCGCATACAAAAATATCCCTGACTGTCACTTCTAATACTTCCTTGGCTAAAAATGGGTGCTAGAACAGAACAATAGGTACATTTTTCATTTTTGTACAGGTATGGGTAACTTCCATTCATTATTTGTGACTATTAATACTTAATAATGACAATTTTTCTATTTTGTTTAGATGTATGTGGGTCTTTTCATGTGCTGCTTAGAACAGCAAACTAAAAGGAATAAAACATTAACGCATTCCTTAATAACAATGCAAAATAATGAATGTCAGCGATAAACAGTAGATTTAAAAAAAAGGGTCCTATATGAAAATGACTCTATTAGCTTTAATTTTTCAGGGCAATTTCTTTGATGTATACAGTAGGTATACTTTGCAGTCATATCATAATTCAAAGCAACCCAGCTTTTTACATACCTGTTAACTACATCACTGCTGTAATGTATACACTTTTTTTCAAGCACAGTACTAAGACATTAGGACTAACCTGTATACAATACTATACTACAGGCAACATTTGCATATATTTAAAAATGTTAAAGCTTGGCAGTTTTTCCTTTTTTGGAGATTCATAGCTGCCAATTGATTGTGCCAAATCTCTCTTTTTTATGTTTAACCATTATTATGTTTTATCTTCTTGTAGTTACAAAATGAGCCAATTAGGTTATCTTAAACAAGAACCCATTTTCTGTGTAGATTATATTTGTTATCACACTGTGCTTATTATATGCAAAATACAAACATCAATATTGATATTAATATCTAGTGCTACCGGAATTATTTCTCAGAATAAATGTATTGATCCTAATGCACCATTAGATACTGTAACTATTGGTATGTAGTTGCATGTGACTGTTATATAAATATATATACTTGAACATACATGCTTGCATGAACAGATACAGATATTAATGTATCTCTCATACATATATAATTATAATACTCTAATCAGCTGATAACTCATTGCAAAGGTATTACAGTTCTGACCATATTTCAAACTGAAAATAGCATAAAAATCACCCATTTGTCTTTGCTATAATATGTATGCATAGCACATTTTGTTTTGCCAACTTTAAGGAGGTGTTAACAATCGTTGGCCTATTTTTTTGGAATATGAGTGCATTTGTGTGTTTGTCAATGTCCTCAGAAATCCATGTACACATATACACATATGTGTGCACATTTAAATATAGAAATATACAGCTATATACAAAAACTTCTATACATTGTGCAATGCTTGGGCTGCCACGTACATCTCTGGCCAATCAGATCACACGTCAATGGCTGCCAATTTTTTTTTCTAATTTTTTTTAATATAAATCTTTTTGATTTTTATTTGGACAGTTTTACTTTACTAATCTGTAATCATGTTTTGTTATTAATCACTGTGTTAGTACAGCACGTATACTTTCAAGCATAAGTTTCCCTGATATGTATGTACAATCCTTGGTGCAAGCATAATTTACCTATGGAACCTTTTACATTATAAAATGTACAATCATTGTGTCCCTTTTTTACTGATTTCGTTCTCCTATTCCTATAAGGAAATTATCAGGATAATGCCATTCAAGAATAAATATCATAAACACTAATACAGCTACACAGATAGCTGGATTTCATGTGTGTGTGCGTATGTTTGCTTGTGTATATGTGTGTGGGCATGTGCATTGATATAAATATTTAGATAGATAGTGTGTGCATGCAATTGTTGTCCATGCATTAATCTTATTTCACAGTTATGTTTTTAAAAATGGAATGTAGGTAAGACTATTATAGAGTGACAGGATATTAGAATTACTAACTTGACACCTTTAACACTAGAGGAGGCCTGTAACACTTTAACCTTCAATGCATACTTCTCCAATGACCTGATGTGATCCAGTTACAAAGTGTTAAATCAGGAGCGCTCCACCAGTCTGAGATATACAGGTCTAAAGTAGCAAAATATTAAGGCAGACATTATCCACTTTACAGACAGAGCACTGCTGTCAGACCAGATTGTTAGGTACATATAAAGAACATTAGCATGCAATTATTTTACATACAGGTTGAATGGTATTATGTTACCCTTATTATACCATGGCCTTATTGCAGTCACATCTGAGCAGGTTAACAACAGACCCTTCTATCTATTAAAAAATAGATTGGTCATATATAACCTTTGAACCCTGTGCAGCATGTCGCCTGGACATAAAAGGATAAAAGGATGACGGTTCCTTTTAGGCATTTACACATCCGTGGTTTAACCCCACCCTTCTTCTTGACATCTAACCTTGATCAATAATGAAGTGATACCCATAATAGCTAAGAAGCAGTGGACCATGGTGCTTATATTTCCATTCCAGTAAGGAAGGTTTCAATGGCTATATATTCAATGTCTGCAGATCACAGTAAAACATTAAGTTTCTTTTAATGATGTATTAAACATTGCAGCACAGACACACTGCAGTGGCAGCTAAGCAGCTCTCTGGGTTCTTTAAAAAATAAAACCCAAGTATCTGTAGCTTTGATATACAAATAACAGAATTCTAACACAAAAATATATGTTCCTCATTAAAATATGGAAGGCCTTTTTCTTTAAAACAGCTATTTAATTCTTAAAGCATGAAATGTTGGGCTGTACATATGTGCATTGATCTTTTAAGTGCAATTGAACTTCATTATAGGATAAGCAGGGCATACCCAACAGGATAAGATTAAATCCTAATATTACTTTGCAAAACACTTTCTAGCTATGGTAATAGTGTATCTGTGATTTGATTGCAAGGTATATTTCTTTGGAAAATACAATTTACGTGAAGTCTGATGACTCCTTCCCCAAAGCCATTATTATTTGGGTCAAGAAACCATTCTGGTAGTGAAGACATTGGCTGCTGCAGAACCTCTTTTAAAGAGTTACCATCAATAATGTCCTTTATGAAGCTATAGCTAATTATTTGGACACAAAGCACAACATTGATGTGACACCTATGTATCCCAGAGGTTGTACAGCTGAGTATTTTCAGTGTTACAAACTATCCAGGGTGATGGGCCTAATGCCAAATAAGGCTTTCTGATTGCTTAGTACCTATAGCATTATAATTCCTATACACTCTGCTCAGAAATGCTACCACATTTCTCTTGCCTATCAGTGTTTTCAACAGATGTTCCGTGAGTTTGAATTTAGTTGCAGATGCAATAAAACATCACTTATACAACTATTGCTTTCCATGCAGAATTGACACATCTAGAAAAATATTACCTAGCAGATTATTGCATTACACAAATTCTGCAGCTGCCCCCATACAATCTTGCAAGGGGCAGGTAAGTCAAACGTCAGTCAGCATTTTGGTTATATTTACATAGTTTGTATTTCCTAAGGTGCAGTTTGCAGTTTTTAAGTTCTTGTCCCTAAAATCTTCATTACTATGATTAACTCCTTCTTGAATCTCCATGTAGTCAGATTTACTGAGAGTGGAGGCACTTCTGCTTTTTTGAAGGTCAGGGGAAGATGGGATCTTTGGACAGCTGGTTACTTGCAAATACTGTGCTTGCTCCTCACCCTCTGTCTCTCTGTGATAGAAGTAATTGAAGTTGGAGACTATGACAGGAACTGGTAAGGCAATGGTTAACACGCCTGCAATTGCACAAAGAGATCCTACTATTTTGCCACCTATTGTTGTAGGGACCATGTCTCCATATCCTACTGTTGTCATGGAAACCACGGCCCACCAGAAGGCATCTGGGATACTGGGAAACTGAGATTCTCTCTCATCAGCTTCTGCAAAATATACAGCACTGGAGAAAAGAATTACACCAATGAAGAGGAAAAATATAAGAAGGCCTAGTTCCCTCATGCTAGCTTTCAGAGTCTGACCCAAAATCTGAAGGCCTTTTGAATGTCTGGAAAGTTTGAAGATCCTAAATACTCGAACCAGTCGTATTACCCTAAGAATTGCTAAAGACATTGCTTGTTGACCCTGTTGTCCATCTTCTGTTTTTTCAGCCAGTTCTGTACCCAGTGTTATAAAGTAAGGTATTATAGCCACTATGTCAATAATGTTCATAATGTTAGTAAAAAATCCAGCTTTGCTTGGGCAGGCAAAGAAACGAACCAAAAACTCAAAGGAGAACCATATAATGCAAAGTGTTTCAACAATAAAGAAAGGGTCTGTGAAGGTGTTTGATTGTTGGTATCGATGTGTACTGTTGGGGTATGGGTAATAATCGACAGGTCTCATAGACATATCCTCATTTTCATCTCTAAAAACAGGCAGTGTTTCAAGGCAAAAACTCACAATAGAGATTAATATAACCATAACTGATATAATTGCAATAATCCTGGCTGGACCAGAACTTTCTGGATATTCAAACAGCAGCCAGACCTGCTTCTGGTACTCATTGTCTGGCAAAGGGCGTTCCTCTTCTTTAATAAATCCTTCATCTTCCCTAAAGATCTCCATGGCTTCCTCACCAAGTTCATAGAAACGTATTTCCTCTGAGAAGATATCCAAGGGCACGTTTACAGGTCTTCTTAATCTACCTCCAGACTGGTAATAGTACAAGATGGCATCAAAACTTGGCCTGTTCCTGTCAAAAAAATATTCATTTCGTAAGGGATCAAAATATCTCATCCTCTTTTTAGGATCCCCCAACAATGTTTCAGGGAACTGAGATAAGGTTTTCAACTGAGTTTCAAACCGCAATCCTGAAATGTTAATAACAACTCTCTCACAACATTCATGATCGGGTTCAGGGTCATAACTGTCTTGGGGGTGACCTGGCAAAGCTGAAGCTTCATCTGTGGGATCTCCAGTGGCAACTGTCATAGTTATGGGCCAATTAGGTGCACAGCCTGTTTCTCCTGGTTGGCTGCCGGAAAGTGATCACAATGAAGCACTGTAGAAATATGTGCACTCAGAATAGGAAATATTTTCTTGAAATGAGAGGCATATAACCTCTCACCTATAAAAGAGGAGAAAATAATTAGCGTATGGGTCATAGCTTTTCAAACCAACAGACCTGAGATGTTGCTAGATTTGCTTTGAACAAAATTTCCCAGAAGGAAACCATCAGCATGGAGAAGGTTTCAGATGCTGAAATGTTCCATAGATCAATGCACCCTTGGGTGTTGTATAGATTAAAGGTATGCATCCTGTGTTCCAAAAAATGCAATATTTTAGGGATCGATCTTAATGTTGTTCAATTGCAGTGAACTAAAATGAGATCCCATGGGCATTAGAAGTAATCTACATTACAAGGACATAGAAGTAATGTCAAGGATGCTTCCTGTATGCAGCACTGTATTTGAGCAGTGTTCACTCTTCTCTCAGACACATAACATCAAGTTCTTCAGTCATGTAATAAGGTCACTATATTGTCAAAGATAAAACCATATCAATCTATCAATTAAATAGATGTTGAAATGAATCAATACAATATGGAATCTTCCTATAGAGGGCAAAATCATATTTAATAACATTATATGAATTTGCAATGAATATCTTCAATAGGAAATCTTTAAAGCAGACCATGTAATAGCAGACATTTAAAAAGTCAAGAAAATATTCAAGGTTCAGGATAATCCATTTTTTTACCAGGTGCATTTTGATTGTGAATCAAGCAACAGGAAACATGCAGCGAATGTCTGCAGATCTAGACAGGGACCAAACATGCAACATGCTGATTAGAACAAAATGCTTAATTGCAATCATCAAATTATGTCGGCATTTTCAGTGTCATTGGGAACATGTATGAAAGCACTGAAACAAGACATTACCTTGAGAAACAATCCTCCAGGTTTCTTAGTAACCAGGCTATGTAGACTCTGCCCTCTGGAGAATACAATGAAGGAAAACAGATTTTCTGGCATCCTATAAATTTGTTTGTCCTAAGAATCCAAAATATAAAATCAGTTGATAAAAAAATGGGGGATTCCTGGGTAAAAGGAGCTCATTCTTCTTGAAGCGAAAGGACAACATTGGTCTGGCAGGTTCCCTTGCTTGAAATCCTCTGTTAAAGCATATAATGTGATAGATGGAAGATGCTAAGCTCAGCAAAAAAAAAGGAAAAAAAAAGTCTGGTGCCCTCAGGAGGAGTGACGTTGCCTGGTGGTAAGAAATAAAAAAACAGGAGCTAGGTAAAGCTGGTACATCATGAAACATCTGCAGAGACCCAGTTTCCAGATGCAGTAGTCACACAGCCTTCCCCCTTGTCAGCCTGCGTTATGATGCTTCGCTATTCTGCACTGCAACAAAACAAGAGGCAGTATTCACAGCACATCCCACGTTTCAGGGAGAGCTGAACAGAGGAAACGTAGGAATTTTCAGAGCATACAGCATCAGAGCAGGCACATAGAAACAGGGCACCCTGGCTACATATGTGTCTGTATGTGCATAGAATGTGTCAGCTGCACAGCTGGTTCACCATTCTTTTAGTTACATTACAATACCTGCTATGACCATAAAATGCCCCTGGACAAACAGTTCACAGAGCACATATAATGGCCTTCAGGTGGTACACAAAAGTAGTAGGAAATTGACCCCTTGCGTGCGGTTATGAAACAAAAAGGAAAATGTAAAGGATGCAGCATAGAGTATTCAATGTGTATCATTAACCCTTTACTTTCTAGAATGTAAAAAAAAATATATATATATATATATTTATTTATTGAAATAAATGTAAACTGCAGTGTGCTTGCATAATTCCCTTCATCAGTCATCATAAGTAATCTGTGTAGTACATGAAGCCATATGAATATTACATGTGGGTATCACCAGAGCAGTTATATTATAAAAGGGGACAGCACACTGTAGCTGTTTCTCTTTAAAACATCCCAATTGAAGGGGCAATACTTGCCCTCCATGTAATCAGTCAGAGTTCTCGCAGAATGCTGTGGATCACCACCCCTTAAGGTAATAAAACAGGTTTTTTGTCTCCTGCCCAGGTCACACAGCTCACAGAGAAGACAAATGAAATGTGTATTCAAGTGTATTCTGCATAACAAATGAGCTGCCTGGGTACTGAGCCTTGAATCAATTGGATAGGTTTACTGACAGCAGACAGCAAGCTGACATTTGATCTATTGCAAAAACAATCTTAGCAAATCTAATACTCTGCCTACTGAACATCCAAGATACACCCCACCGTAAAATGTGTCATTGGGTACAGCACCACCTTTACAATGCACCAGATAGATAAAAATGCATAATATGCATAGACCATTGTTATCATTCTTCTTTTTTTTTTTTTTTTTTTTTTTTTTTA
>BLSH010217990.1:276253-287348 GCA_018402905.1 Glandirana rugosa
CAAGTCTTATTTTCCGTTTTTTTTTTTTTTTTTTTTTTTTTTACATAACAGGAGACTCGTTGCTGACGTTGGAATGGGGAGATCCCAAGTTCATCCCCCTTTTCTCTACCATTTCACTGCTGGGGGCTGCCAGTCTGTGCCCTAATCTGACACATAATGAGAGCATTCCACTGATTTTTCTTAGACACTGCAGACTTGCTGTAGCTGAAGGGTTAAAGAAAATCCCTTTAGTCCTCTACCTACAGCAGCCACACTGCTATTTCTTCACAGCAACAGGGATTAGAGAATTAGTCTGGGGACAGGTGGGGCTCCGCATGATTTCTTTAGACTTTATGTTCAGAAATAGTCTTGGCCTTTTATTCTGAACATTACGGGAGCCTAGATTTGGGTTACAGTCATGGATAACACAATTGGGCATTGTCTCACTATTCAGAAGGCATCACAGCAGTCCATTTTCTTATCCATCGCCTCCCGTCCTTCAACATCAGAGAGATAGTTCATTCCTTACAGTTCTCTGCACAGGAGGCTGGAATTCCCCTATTAAGTATAGGCTACAGATTCCATTAATGAGCTGCGCTCTTATGTTATAATAAACTGCTAGTTTAGGATCAGAAACTCAAATTGGCAGTGGCGCTTCCAAAACATGGTTAAAAAAAAGTCAAATCTTTTGTTAGAAATAATTGCATTAAATAATGGAAACACGAAACATATGCATATGCTTATTCCATAATCCAGTAGAAGAAAAAAAACCTTTACGGTCTTCGAGTTAAATTGAGAGAAATGCTTACCTTTTACGGCCCATCAAATTACTAAGGGTGGTGTCTTTTAAAACTACACATATGATCACGGTTTTCTTTTGTTGACGTCCCTTGCTTGCAAGTAGTAAAGACTTTACACATTAACCAGCTACACAAAAACGATCCTTGTAGACGTAATTTGGCTTGTTTTATGCAAGTGGCCTTAATTGGTGTTTCATCACAGCAGCATGCACAGTGTTGATGATAATGAGCCACATTGCAGGCAGTTGGCATCCTATATCACACATGTTATTTACAAATTCTCTCTCATAGACTAGAACAGGTCACAATCTGCATGCAATGAGGTAATTGGCATGTTTGATTTACCCTTTTCATTGGAAATCTGAAGCATCTATTTACCCAGTTTGTGGTAAACCTTTACTTAATGGGGGAAAGGGAGAAGCTTACAATTGGTTCTGCAGTAAGGCATGCAGTGCATACATAAAGACTTCACTGCACTGTAGTATCTCTTCCCTACCTGACAGTACTTTGACTAAATGAAAGCAGCTTTCATATCAATACATGTAGCCTGAAGCTTTTTACACTGGAAAGTAATGTAACGTTGCTTTGTTAACATATATGTTGGGCTACGTTGTGGGGAAATCCTCAATAAACAAATAAAATGCTGTGGAAAATCTTAGAGAATCAATCAGCAACTGTGCCAACATTTAAATGTAGGACAATATATACATGGTTCTAGAAAATAAGCATCTGTAATTCAACTGATACATCTAAATATATATATATTTTTTTATGATGGTACTGACTTAATATGACACTAACTCTGGTTGAATGCTTTCGCTGCCAGAGCTGTTTTTGTGTTTTTTGCACATGTTAAAAAATTCATTTTAGGCCTGAATAAAACCCCCAAAACATAATATATTTTCTAAAAGCAGACACCCTAGAGAATAAAATAATGGTAGTTCCAAATTTTTATGTTACATGATATTACTGCAAAAGTCTAGGAAATGCTAAACTTCAGTAAAAAAATACACTAAAGTTAATTTTAGGACACAAAAACACAATAAATTACCCCATGTATGGTAAAATATAAAATATGAGATACCAAACATGTCAAACCTTAAATATGTGACAAACTTCAGTACCCTATATGTTCTATAGGCAACACATTAAACGCTGCCTATAGGTAATCAATTTAGCGCTATGGAGAAGGTCTGGTGCTAGAATTATTGCTCTCTCTGTATATCTCAATCAATGTTTTCATGCGTCGGTGCCCCCGAATCATGCGTGTACGTTCGTATGTGCATATATGTGTAAGTGGGGGGCCTCAAAACATTTTTGGGGGGGATATGAATTTACATGCTTGGGTGTAACTCTCATTTTCTTACAATTAAAAATTTTTTTCTTTACTTAACTTTATTTTTTCATCACATAGGGCAGTGGTTCTGAGCCCTGTCCTCAAGTACCCCCAACAGGCCATGTTTTGGGAATTTCTCTTAGATAAAATAGCTGTCCAAAATACCAAGCCATTGACTCTGATTTAAAGCACCTGTGCAAGATAAAGGAAAACCTGCAAACATAGCCTGTTGGGGGTATTTGAGGACAGGGTTGAGAATCACTGACATAGGGGAAAAAAATGTGTACGACATATGGACCTGGCAGTGAAAGGGTTAAAAAATATATGCTATTCAAATATATGTTTTTAACTCAAAAAATACATTCTATTGCTCTCAGCATCCCCCAAATCTCCAAATTCCTTTTTGTTTTTTGCTGCTGTGATACACCCACCTGTTAGAGGATGGCTATGTTTGCTTTCCATGGTCCCACTGTATGCAATCACCCTCTTTTGCTCACTCTGGAGATGAACTATGAACTAGGGACTATGGGATGTGCAGTTTGCAGAGAGCAGTGTGCAAGGCCACAACTAACAGGCACTACTCAAACAGAAGTGAGAGAGGTTTGGAAACTCAATGAGAGTGCTTGTGGGGTGGCGGTCCTCTAAGTGTACAAAGAAAGGCAGAAGCGCCTTCAAGTGTATGTGGATGGTATTAATAAGTAGTATTTAAGCTGAGAGTAAGCAAGAAAATAAACAACTTACATTTGACAATTTGCAAGTGACCAATTGGTATGGTAGATGCAACCTTCCAAGTATGCTTGTGAAGAATATCTGTTTCCACAGGACGGGACAAAGGGTAGGTTGCACTTGATGCCTTTGGTACCCCAGTCTTAGGGCCTCATGGAGGGCATCTGGTGGATAATAGGCTGGTTTATAAAGGAAGAAATGTTCAGCTGTTTGAATGGCAGAGGAGATCATGGAGGATGTTACAAGGAGGCATAAAAACCCAGTAAGAATTGATTTAATGAAAAATAGAATAAATGGTCATTAAGAAGTGGATATGTACTGATTATGTTTGAAAAAGAATGATATTTTTTAGCATCACTTTAAAGTGGACCTTGCATGAAAATGAGAAAATGGCTTTTATTGCAGTCTCCCACCTCCCACATAAAGAATACTCAATGAGAGCAATAAAAAAAATTCAAATTGAAAATGTAAAACATATTTACCTTACACCCCAGCTTATAGCCATTTTCGATAAGCAACTGAGACATTATTGAATTTCAGTGTGGGGTCCTGGGAAAGTTGAGGATTGCAGATCCCACAAGAAGATGCTCCAGCAACTGTGCAGGAGCACATGCTTATGGGATTTGGGATCCTCAGCTTTCCAAGACGACTGCAAGAAGGCCCAGTGATGTTACTTTTGCCAAAGCAAGCATGCCAGGAACCACGGTGTAAGGTTAAACCGGCCATAGATAAAGCGATTTTCTCGATTCCCCATCAACACGGTCAGTTTTGATGGAGGTATCCCTCCTGCAGTGTCATTGTGTGTGTGTGGGGGGGGGGCATTGCTGCTAGCAATGATTGCATGTAAAATCCAACAGACTGGTTGTACATAAGTAGATCGATCAATCAACTTGGGTACACTCAGTCTGCCCATACTTGGCTTGAATATCGGCTGGTCCCTGCTGAACCGGCCAAGATTCGAACAGTCTGTGGCTGGCCTTAGATATTTCTTCCAGTGCTTTTGTTTTATTGTTTTCACTGAAAATATTTTTATTCTGGCAATGAGGGGCTGCAACCAAAGCACTCCTTAAAGCAGAACTCCATGATCGGCAAAAAATCCCACATTAGTACATCCCCCTACACAAACCACTGTGAAATTCCTTACCATTGAAGAGAAAAGTCTAACTGAATTTCCAGGAAGTCAGCTCTGTGATTCAAAAAATGTATCATGTATTCTGCCAGGGAGGCTCAGGGAGGAACAGTGGTTGCTCCATATCCTCTTCAATACTTGGTTGCAAATCCTTTGCAGTCAATTACAGCCTGAAGTCTGGAACGCATAGACATCAGCAGATGCCTGGTGATGCTCTGCCAGGCCTCTACTGCAACTGTCTTCAGTTCCTGCTTGTTCTTGGGGCATTTTCCCTTCAGTTTTGTCTTCAACAAGTGAAATGCATTCTCAATCGGATTCAGGTCAGGTGATTGACTTGGCCATTGCAGAACATTCCACTTCCCTTAAAAAACTCTTTGGTTGCTTTCGCGGTATGCTTTGGGTCATTGTTCATCTGCACTGTGAAGCGCTGTCCAATGAGTTCTGAATAGAGTTGAGCGGACACCTGGATGTTCGGGTTCGGCCGAACCTCCCAAAAAAGTTTGAGTTCGCCCCGAACTCAACACGAACTTGACCCCGAACCCCATTGAAGCCAATGATGACCCAAACTTTTGGTCACTAAAATGGCTCTAAAAAAAGTCCTGGAAAGGGCTAGAGGGCTGCAAAAGGAAGCAAAATGGGGGTAAGAGTAGGACAGTAGTAAAAAATGGAGAAGGGGGTGGATGTGGAGTAGGAGGTTGAGGAGGCGGTGACCATGGCGGTGTAGGTGGAAGTGGCGATGGAGGAGGAGGAGGTAGCCAACACTGTTTTTTGTTTGTTTGGTTGTTTTTTCTAATTGGAAAAACAACAAATGTGTAACCCCCTTGTTACTTGGGACTTTCTGGGCACCATTAATTACAAGTATGAAAAAAGTAAAACAACCATACAATACGTATAGCCAATAGCACAATAATGACGTTATACATGCAGTGGATGTCTTGCGCCTTGTGAGTACTTCACGTCAATAGCCCGACATGTTTCAGGATTTACATATTCCCTTCTTCAGGGGCATTCTTTAAGTAATGGAAAGTACATGCTGGAAGATACAATCAATACATTATTGGTCTACCCCCAATACAGAAATCACTTCCCACTGGTATACACTCCATAACTGAAAGCCATACATTTATATAACATCTCCACAGGTATATACATGGGAAGATTACCTTATTAGGCCGTGTTCCAAACCTACTGTGGGTGAGCGCCGCCCAACCCTGCAACGCTGCTGGGGCGACTCCCCAACAAATTAGGGGAGTGCTGCGGTGGTATGTGGTGATGGCGTCCCAGAGCCCACTGAACTCCCAAAGCAGCCCGCCAGTAGCCGGACCAATGCAAACAGGACTGAGTGGCCAATGGGATATGCACACCCAATGACTGTTATGTCTCTATGAAAGAAAAATAAAAAAATAATGAGTAATAACAAAAAACGTAAACGTGGAAGCATCCTAGGAAATGGGAGCAAAACATAATCTCCCATGTAGTATAGTTCTACCCAAGGAGCCTAGCTCATAAAGAGTGATATTATTTCCTTGATTTAGTTTGAAATAAATATATTGTAGGTAAATGAAAAAAATATACGAGTAACAAAAAGGGGCCAACAAAAAAATGTCACAGAGCAGTCCCATATATGTTACCGCAGCTTACCTTCAAAGGCTGTCAATAAAGAAGACTGGGAGCAGTGTATGCACCGGAATGGCGGCGTGTAAGAATGATGGCGAGACGCCGCCAATAAATAGACCCGCGCGTGGGCCGCATGGAAAAGCGAATGTCACGCAGTACGAACGTGAGGGAGCGGAGCGCACGGAAAAACGAACGCACACAGTGTGGACATCAGGGAACAGAACCCACCGCCCCGTGCGTGCGCGCGTGCCCAAACATCCCATACCCGCTCCTGCGCCTTGAAATGGATACAAGCAATGACGCGCGGATGCAATGCGACTGGACAGTAGACACTGCAACCGCGCGTGCACAAACCATAGCTAAAACGAGCCAGTACAGCGGGCACGCGACACCAGCCCATGCACATGTAGAAAAGAAAGACCGGTGTAGTGAAAAATCGAGAGGTATTTAAATGATAAGCATTACAAATAAAAGCCCTCACCGAAGACATATGGGCTCAGGTGAGGTAGAAGGTGCATGGAACAGTGGCCAATCATCCTCCGGATGCCGTGGCCAGGACCGACAGCAAACAGGAGTCACCGAGGCCTGTGTGCATGGCTCGTCCCCCCCCAAAAAAAGGAGGAATGGGGGAGGGGGGCCATGCACATCCGCCCCACCGGCGCAGCAAAGTGGTCAGACAGAGAACCGGCGCTGGGATGGGCACCGGATCCACTTCAACCCAGCAGGTGCTGCCCCCCTTGGGAAAGGGAAACCCAAAGGGGGCCTTTGTGCGCCGGGTGGAGCAGAGGGATGCTCATCCCCATGAAACAGCGGTGATTGAGGCGGCCGGAATCCAAAGGCAGCAAGATCAGAATAGGGACAGGGCAATCAAAACACAAACATATTTCACCAGTTATGGGAATGCAATCCCTTAGACCGGCACACTTAAGGAGCAATTGTTACATGTACAACACCAAACATACAAAGAATATGACAATGATTCACTATCCTCAAATAACATACATTAAATTACCTAACATAATTACTAATTATGAGATAAATAATACAGTACAAAACAAGCAGTAGGAGGAGAAATTGGCCCATCTTAATGCCACAAAGGCACTGGGCTTCCCAATTTGGAGAGACCGGGGGGGGGGGGGGGTTTGGGTGAAGATAGGAGTGTGTTACTCCTTCTCGCAACCCCCCTGCTCGCTGAATCCGTGTTCAGGCCTGGGGGGGTTGGGGCCTCAAGTCTGCTAATCCAGCGCGCCTCGCGCTGGAGAAGGAGCTTGTTCCAGTCTCCCCCTCGAGGGTTGGGATGTACCCGATCCAAAATCAAAAAACTAAACTTGGGACAAAGGCCTTTATGGACAAACTTCACAAGTCTACCCAGTGGAAAATCTGTGTGGGCTGAGGCCATGGTGGAGATATGGCGGAAGGCACGTCCTCCAAAACTCAAGTTTGGTTTTGCCCACATAGATTGGCAGGTGAGAAGATAAACTACCCCAGGTGTCTTGCAGTTCGCAAAATGTGCTGGTTTGAAGGGGTGGCCGTTGGGTAAAAAAATGCTAGGAGATGTGTTCATATATTTGCAATATGGGCATCCTCCACAGGTGAAGGTCCCCTTGCGTTTACATGGGTCTCCACAAAAAGAGTCAGTGAATTGACTAGTAACCAATTGTTCTTTAAATGACCTAGCGGTATGTAATCGCAGGTACTTCAGGTACACATTGACGCAATACTGGATCTACCAATAGCAGATGCCAGTGTTTGCCAATGATTTGTCAAATTTCCCAGTGTTGTGTATTGTAGCGAGTAATTAAGCGAGTAACTGGAGGTTGTGCAGTACGTTGTGTTGGAAAAAGCAATGTATGTCTATCTTGTTCCCTTGCCCTCTTAAAGGCCTTTTTTAAACATTTGTGGGCGTACCCACGTTGTAAGAGTCTTAATTTCAAGGCTTGTGCCTCCTTAAGGAAGAGATCGTTCCTGGAGCAGTTCCTCCTCAATCTCAAGTATTGACTGTAAGGTATTTATTTTATTAACATGCGAGGGTGTGCGCTTGAGGCGTGTAAGATTGTATTACCTGCCGTAGGTTTGCAGAATAGTTCACTCGAAAGGCTACCATCAATATTTTCCATTTCCTAGGGTGCTTCCACGTTTTCGTTTTTTGTTATTACTCATTATTTTTTTATTTTTCTTTCATAGAGACATAACAGTCATTGGGTGTGCATATCCCATTGGCCACTCAGTCCTGTTTGTCCTGGTCCGGCTACCGGTGGGCTGCTTTGGGAGTTCAGTGGGCTCTGGGACGCCATCACCACATACCACCGCAGCACTCCCCTAATTTGTTGGGGAGTCGCCCCAGCAGCGTTGCAGGGTTTGGCAGCACTCACCCGCAGTAGGTTTGGAACACGGCCTAACAAGGTAATCTTCCCATGTATATACCTGTGGAGATGTTATATAAATGTATGGCTTTCAGTTATGGAGTGTATACCAGTGGGAAGTGATTTCTGTATTGGGGTAGACCAATAATGTATTGATTGTATCTTCCCGCATGTACTTTCCGTTACTTAAAGAATGCCCCTGAAGAAGGGAATATGTAAATCCTGAAACATGTCGGGCTATTGACGTGAAGTACTCACAAGCTGCAAAACATCCACTGCATCTATAACGTATGTACTATTGGCTATACGTATTGTATGGTTGTTTTACTTTTTTCATACTTCTAATAAATTGCATTAATTTTAAGATTGTTGTAATTAATGGTTCCCAGAAAGTCCCAAGTAACAAGGGGGTTACACATTTGTTGTTTTTCCGATTCCATAGTCATGGGATGTTGGCACATGTGGGTTTAAATACCCGGGTGATCATAATTAAGTCTTTTTTTCTAATTGGGGTAGCCCCCAAAATATTGAGACATATTAAAAAAAAAAAAAGATCACTATTAAAGTTGAGCAAACTTCTGGAAGCCCGGGTTCTGCTTGTTCGGCCGAACTTCGAGACAAAGTCTGGACAGAACCCGAACTTTGTCCCGGACCCCGAACCCCATTGAAATCAATGGGGACCCGAACTTTTAGGCACAAAAATGGCTGTAAAAAAGTCCTGGAAAGTCCTAGAGGTCTGCAAAAGGAAGGGCATGGGGGTAAGGGTGGGACAAGTGCCCTACAAAGAAATGGGGACAGGGAAATAACTAAAAACATTTAAAAAAAAATAAAAACTTAAAAAAAAATAAAAAATGGAGGTGGATGTGGACCATCTTCAAACTGGGTCTGAAAAGTATTATTTAACGGTAGAAGCCATATCACTGTTCTAAAATCATCTTCAAACTGTGTCAAAAAAGTTTAAATAAATAATCACTATTCTAAAATCATCTAAAAACTCTATGTGAAACTATAGCAGAGCGAAACCATATCCCTGTTCTTCTCTATGCTACAGTTTCACACACAGTTTCCAGATGTTTGCAGAACAGTAGTTCTGTTTGTCCCTGTTTTATTGAAAGTGTCACACACAGTTTCCAGATGTTTGCAGAACAGTAGTTCTGTTTGTCCCGGTTTTATTGAAAGTGTCACACACAGTTTCCAGATGTTTGCAGAACAGTAGTTCTGTTTGTCCCAGTTTTATTGAAAGTGTCACACACAGTTTCCAGATGTTTGCAGAACAGTAGTTCTGTTTGTCCCAGTTTTATTGAAAGTGTTACACAGAGTTTCCAGATGTTTGCAGAACAGTAGTTCTGTTTGTCCCGGTTTTATTGAAAGTGTTACACACAGTTTCCAGATGTTTGCAGAACAGTAGTATGGTTTCTCCCGGTTTTAGTTAAAGTGTTACACACAGTTTCCAGATGTTTGCAGAACAGTGATATGGGTTCTCCCGGCTTATTTATACTTTTTTGACACAGTTTGAAGATGATTTTAGAACAGTGATATGGCTTCTACCGTTAATTAATACTTTTCAGACCCAGTTTGAAGATGGTCCACATCCACCTCCATTTTTGATTTTTTTATGTTTTTATTTTTTTTTTAATATTTAAAGTTATTTCTCTATCCCCATTTCTTTGTAGGGCACTTGTCCCACCCTTACCCCCATTTCCTTCCTTTTGCCGACCTCTAAGACTTTCCTGGACTTTTTTACAGCAATTTTCAGAACTTTTAGTAAAATTACCAGAACCCCGGACCCGAACCCGGACTTTTTTTGAAAAGTCCGGGTTCGGGTCCGGGTCCCGGACACCCCAAAGTTCGGTACGGACCCGAACTTTACAGTCCGGGTTCGCTCAACACTAATCACTATCTGCAGACAAACCCAGAGATGTTCTAGCACGGGTTCACTTTTTCCATATAAAATGTACCATGGTTTATTTTTCATGCTTCTCCTGTTACAAATTCCAATAAAGACTTATGTTCTATTAAAAAAAAAAAGAATAAGTTCACTTAAGTATACCAATGGCTGTGTGAGGCCGGTATAAACGTCTATTCTGCACAAGGTACAGACAAGTCTTGTGGGATCCATGCCTGGTTCATTTTAATAAACATTAGCTTGTTCACGTTGGCTGTGGACAGGTGGCTGCGCTTGTCTGTGATAACGCTCCCTGCCGTGCTAAACACACATTCAGACAATACACTGGCTGTAGGGTAGGCCAGCACCTCCAAGGCATAAAGGGCAAGCTCAGGACATGTGGCCAATTTGGAGACCCAGAAGTTGAATGGGGCAGACCCATCAGTCAGTACGTGTAGGCGTGTGCGCGCATACTGTTCCACCATGTTGCTGAAATGCTGCCTCCTGCTAAGACGTTGCCTATCAGCTGGTGGTGCTGTTTGTTGTGGTGTGCTGCTGACAAAGCTTTTCCACAGTTCGGCCATGCTAACCCTGCCTTCTGAGGTGCTGGTGGTGCCACAGCTGTGTTGGTGTCCTCTTCCTCCTCCTCTGCCTTCACCTTGTGCTTCCACTGAGCCCCCGGTGTCATTTGGGAATGCCCTCAGCAGTGCGTCTACCAGCGTGAGCTGGTAGTCACGCATCTTCCGATCACGCTCCAGTGAGTGGATTAAGGACGGCACGTTGTCCTTGTAACGGGGATCCAGCAGGGTGGCCACCCAGTAATCAGAACAAGTTACAATGTGGGCAACTCGGCTGTCATTGCGCAGGCACTGCAGCATGTAGTCGCTCATGTGTGCCAGGCTGCCCAGAGGCAAAGACAAGCTGTCATCTGTGGGAGGTGTATCATCTGTGTCCTCTGTATCCCCCCAGCCACGCTCCAGTGATGCCCATGAGCTGCGTTGGGTGCCACCCTGCTGTGAACATGGTTCCTCCTCCTCCTCCTCCTCCTCATCATCATCTTCCTCGTCCTCCTTATCCTCCAGAACTGTGCCCTGGTTTGAAAATGTTTTAACTGGCCTATGCTGGTGCAGGAACCCACCCTCCGAGCCCCTTGTGAATGACTGGCCTGATAACCATGGAAATGACCCCTCTTCCTCCTCCTCTTCCTCCTGTGCCACATCCTCTTCCATCATCGCCCGAAGTGTTTTTTCAAGGAGACAT
>BLSH010217990.1:305203-321102 GCA_018402905.1 Glandirana rugosa
CCAATCACTACATCGACCCCCGGTCCAACACTTAACTAAATATTCAATAACAATCCTAGAACTTAAATTGCAACCAACTCACCGTCGGTTACATCCCTAACTGTATCCCCACATCGTCTACGGCTCGAAAAAAATTCCACCTACTCGGACCGCCGTCGCAAGTATTACCTGACTTCACCCCTATCTGATAAATCTCCATTCGGTCACTCCTCCCTCAACGTCATCAGCTCCGCTCTTTACTGGTCCCTCACCTAATCATCGAAACACCGCAGTAGCCAATTCTTCCCCGCATTTCTCGCCTCGACTACTGCAACTCCCTCCTCACTGGCTTACCTCTAAATAGTCTATCCCCACTTCAGTCCATTATGAACGCTGCCGCCAGGCTCATCCACCTTAAAAAAAGCTCGGCATCTGCTACACCCCTATGTCAATCCCTACATTGGCTGCCACTCAACCAACGTTAAATTCAAGATCCTAACAATAACTTATAAATCAATTCACAACCTGGCCCCCAGCTACATCACTAACCTGGTCTCAAAATACCAACCAAATCGATCTCTTCGCTCCTCCCAAGACCTCCTGCTCTCTAGCTCCCTTGTCACCTCATCCCATGCTCGCCTCCAGGACTTCTACAGAGCCTCTCCCATCCTCTGGAATGCCCTACCCCAGTCTGTCCGGCTTTCTCCTAGTTTGCCCACCTTCAGACGATCCCTGAAAACCTATCTCTTCAGAGAAGCCTATCTGGCTCCCACCTAACAACTGTACTTTTATCTTCTCTATTAGCACATCCCCCACAGTTATTACCACTTGTATCTCTTGACCTTCCCTTTTAGATTGTAAGCTCTAACGAGCAGGGCCCTCTAATTCCTACTGTATTAAGTGTATTGTATTTGTACTGTCTACCTCAAGTTGTAAAGCACTGCGTAAATTGTTGGCACTATATAAATCCTGTATAATAATAATAATAATAATAATCTGTAATATTTACTAGAGATCCTCTGGCTCTGAATGTGACACAAAAGCTCTCTTAACAGTTGTACTCATAAGTTTACATACCCTGGCAGAATTGATGATTTCTTGGCCATTTTTCAGAGAATATAAACAATAACACAAAAACATTTCTTTCACTCATGGTTAGTGTTTGGCTGAAGCCATTTTTTATCATTCAACTGTGTTTACTCTTTTTAAATCATGATGACAACAGAAACTACCCAAATGACACTGATCAAAAGTTTACATACCCTGGTGATTTTGGCCTGATAACATGCACACAGGTTGACACAAAGGGGCTTGAATGGCTATTAAAGGTAACCATCCTCACCTGTGACCTGTTTGCTTGTAATTAGTGTGTGTGTATAAAAAGTCAGTGAGTTTCTGGACTCCTGACAGACCCTTGCATCTTTTATCCAGTGCTGCACTGACATTTCTGGATTCTGAGTCATGGTGAAAGCAAAATAATTGTCAAAGGATCTGCAGGAAAAGGTAGTTGAGCTGTATAAAACAGGAAAGGAATATAAATAGATATCCAAGGAATTGAGAATGCCAATCAGCAGTGTTCAAACTCCAATCAAGAAGTGGAAAATGAGGGGTTCTGTTTAAACCAAACCACGGTCAGGTAGACCAACTAAAATTTCAGCCACAACTGCCAGGAAAATTGTTCGGAATGCAAAGAAAAACCCACAAATAACTTCAGGTGAAATACAGGACTCTCTGAAAACATGTGTTGCGACTGTTTCAAGATGCACAATAAGGAGGCATTTGAAGAAAGATGGGCTGCATGGTCGAGTTGCCAGAAGAAAGCCATTACTATGCAAATGCCACAAAGTATCTTGCTTACAATACGCCAAACAGCACAGAAACAAGCCTCAAACCTTCTGGCACAAAGTCATTTGGAGTGATGAGACCAAAATGTAGCTTTTTGGCCACAACCATAAACACTATTTTTGGAGAGGAGTCAACAAGGCCTATGATGAAAGGTACACCATTACTACTGTGAAACATGGAGGTGGATCGCTGATATTTTAGGCATGTGTGAGCTACAAAGGCACAGGAAATTTGGTCAAAATTGATGGCAAGATGAATACAGTATGTTATCAAAAAATACTGGAGGAACATTTGCATTCATCAGCTAGGAAGCTTCACATGGGACATACTTGGCCATTCCAACATGACAATGATCCAAAACGCAAGGCCAAGTCGACCTGTCATTGGCTAAGCAGAATAAAGTGAAGGTTCTAGAGTGGCCATCTCAGTCTCCTGACCTAAATATCATTGAGCTACTCTGGGGAGATCTAAAATGTGCAGTTCATGCAAGACAGCCCAAGAATTTCCAGGAACTGCAGGCTTTTTGCCAAGAGGAATGGGCAGCTTTACCTTCTGAGAAGATAAAGAGCCTCATCCACAAACACCACAAAATACTTCAAGCTGTCATTGATGTTAAAAAGATATAAAAACTTTTGATCAGGGTAATTTGGGTAGTTTCTGTTGTCATTATGATTTGATGACTATGAGTAAACACAGCTGATTGATAATAAATGGCTTCAGCCACACACTAACCATGAGTGAAAGAAACGTTTTTTGTTATCATTCATATTCCCTGAAAAATGGCCAAGAAATCATAAATTCTGCCAGGGTATAAACTTATGAGCACAACTGTAAGTAAAGGAATATAGATTTTCAATGGGTTAATCAAATTATCTCTAGGCGCACTGGCTCTAGTTCAACAGCACTGCACAAAACAGGGACACCCCTTAGAAACCGTTGAAGAAACTAGAGTTAGGAATACACGTATATAAATTCCAAGAGAGCCAAAGAGTCCAGTTTTATTAATGAATTGGTTCATAGCAGAAAAAAAAAATCCAACATGTTTTAATAATCAAACAGATTGCCTTTTTATCGTAACTCAGGGAGTATTGACTGTGTTTAACCATTTGCCTCCCCGCTACAGTACATTTATGGCAGCAGGGCGGCAGCTGCAGGGACAGCAATGTACTGGTACGTTGCTGAGCACATGCGCACCGGACACAGCGGTTTACAGCTCTGTGAGCGGCCTGGGAATCATGTGATCACTATGATTGCTTATAGCGATCGTATGATTGCAATGTAAACAAAACAGCCATGAATGTCTTCCATTTTTCCTATTATTGTGATGCTGTGATTGGCCCACAACTATCACATGGTACCTGGGGCAATGACAGCATAATGTACCATGTGATTTTCTGTAGCCAATCACAGATCACAAGCTGTCATGAAAGCCATTCATCACAGCTAAAACTACTGCTTATAACAGTGATCATCCCTGATTACCCCCCAGAATAGTACAGTGTCACTATGGTGACACTGAACTGCTCTGATGAAAGGATGTAAAAAGAAAAATAAATCTTAAAAAAGATAAGAAACAGGTTTAAAGAATTGAATAAAAAAGAATTATTATTTTTCTTTTACATTCTGTCACCAGTCAGTATCCCTGATCGCTGCCACACCAGTCATATGATGAGGCGGTACTGCACTGGTGACAGTATGTAAATTATTTTTAAAAATTGTGAAGAAAAAAAACCTTTAATTAACGTCTTAATTTTCCAAAAAATTGTGACAAAAAATGACAGCTTCAAAAAACTTGCCATGCCTCTTACTAAATACCTTGGACTGTCTACTTTCCAAAAAGGAGTCATTTGGAGGTATGTGTACTGTCCTGACATTTTAGGGCCTGAAATTAGATATGCCATCTGTACATCAGGGTTTTTCTTTACCAAAGACATGTAGCAATATACATTTTGGACCTAAATATATAAAGACATTTGATTTTATAGGATATATTTTACAACAGAAAGTAGGAAATATTGTTTTTTTTTTAAATTTCAATAAGTTTTTATTATTTTGGAGAAGTACAAGGTAACAGGTCCATGACATGAAAGATCATATTAGAAGTTGCCAAATATTTAGATACTTCTTAAAACTTGAAACTTTAAAACCAAAACCAAGGGATTGCAGGAAAAAGGTCCCAGACTCCTCCTGTCATACCGGTTTAATATAAGAGCTCTTTTTGCACATATATATTGTGAGTATTTTTAATCCATCTACCATAATAAAATTTTATGAGACAATATTACACTATTGTGGTTCCCCCTTTATTATAAACCTATGGTGAGCGTTGGAATTGCCTGGGAGGTGTCACCTGGACGATTTGGAGTTACCCTTTGGTACAGGAATTCGTTACCCCTTGGGACAGGGATTTGTCTCCTATCTCCTTCCCTCCACATTCCAGTCTTCACGACCAGATGACATCGGATCAGCTTTACTTGCGGTGGATTTTAGACTCCTGCGCACGTTCTACTAGAATCTGGTAAGCTCACATCCATTACTAGAATATCGGATTTTATTTGAATATCCCGTGGGTGTGATGGCATTCATGTGAAATATGGAATTGGACTTCTTATATTGAATATGCGTCAGTTTTTCAACATATGAACTAGCAAGTTTTTTTCCTGCAATCCCTTGGTTTTGGTTTTAAAGTTTCAAGTTTTAAGAATTGTCATATTCATTTCCACCTCAGGGTCGGTTACAAATTATTTATACATATTTTTCCTACGTTCATTCGAATGGTTCTTCAATCTTAGGCGCTGCAAGTGTTTTGGAGATATTTATATGAACAATTGGATCAGTTCTTTTTTGCGGGCAGCCTTTTCTACATAATAGTTTTGAGATTTTTTTCATTTTATCTTAGTTTTATATTGTAAATGTGCGCGGGCATTCTACCTATTTCCAAATATTTAGATACACTTTGCAAGCCGTATCACAATATCACATGTAGTCCAGTAGGAATCATGTACATAACAAAAGGAGATGAAAAAGGAAAACAAACTTTATCAAATAGTAGTGTAAAAACCAACTATATTCAACTATATTCACAGTTATATAGCACATTTGGGTGAGTATTTCAAGTTACGGGGTAGAGTTAGAAAGCTTTGAATGTTGTGAGTACCACCTCGTCCAGGGATGCCATTGCTCAACGACCTTCTGATAGATACCTGTATTGTATGCAAACAGTATTTCATATGTGCTGTGCATATTTATGATCTGCACAGTTTCTATTAAGGTTGGGGCTATAATATCTTTCCACTGCTGGACCGGATTAAGTCGGGCTCCTAATAAAATATGGGATGTTACTATTCTCATAGTAGGTGGGATAGCGTCTATGTCTAATGATAGCA
The DNA here is from genome assembly GCA_018402905.1 of Glandirana rugosa. NCBI lineage: Eukaryota > Metazoa > Chordata > Amphibia > Anura > Ranidae > Glandirana > Glandirana rugosa. Next base: position 310,414 of record BLSH010217990.1, read on the forward strand.
AAGCCATACCAGGAAGTTGTATTATGTGGATCCCTAAAACTTGTTCAATAAGATTGTATACTAGTGACCAGAATTTAGTAATACACAGGCATGACCATAGGAGGTGCATCAAAGTCCCTGTTTCACTACATTTTCTTCAGCATTCGGGGGTTACCTCCGGGGAAAATTTGGATAGGCGATATGGGGTAAGATACCAATGCAGTATAATTTTTTGGTGCAATTCCCATATATTGGCATCCTTGGTGGATGCGTATGTTACAGTCAGAGCTTTTTGCTATTGGTCCTCTGAGTATTCTCTCCCAAAATCTTTCTCCCAGGCATGTATATTGGGAGATTTTGTAAATTTTTTTTGTTTTGTAAGTGTTTGTATTTTAATGAGGTACCTTTAGTGTTCGTGTTGCTGGTTGAGTAGTATAAAACAATTTGCCAGGGTAGGCAGGTACCCAGATCGTTGGAGTATTTTAGCAGATGCAAGATTTGGATGCATTTGTAATACTCCTTCTGGGGGATAAAATATTCACAGTTACTCTGAAGGTTATGAGTAAGCAGACGATCAGTCTGGGAAACGCGTTAACCCTTTACCTGTCTTTTGGATGTATGTCGGTGTCTGCCTAATATTGTATTTGCATGTATGATGTTTTCATCACTTCAATAAACTACAAGCAATTCTTTCATTCAGCCAGTGCGCGGTTGGTATCTCTCTATCAGCTTCACTCTTCTGGATCACGAACAGGACCTGCACCTGACTGTTTGATTTCCATTTGACTTGCACCTTCACCTCTCTCTCCTTTCAGATAAAATATTCCAGTTGGAGCGCTCTGAAAGTTTTAAGCGCAGGGCCAACATATAGATCTTCTAGTGTAAGCTCCCTATCAGAGTATCAGTTAGTAAGAGATATACCTGGGATTAAGAGTGAAATAGCTGATATTGGACATTTTAGAGGGGATAAAGTGCATTCAGAGGATGGAGATTTACAGAGATAACGCCATGCCTCAATGGATGCTTTTATAGTAGGGGCTGTTGTGGTAGATGCTTGTGGAAGGAGAGGACTGGTTATATGGAAGTTGTACAAATTCCCTCCCATGACCTGGTGTTGTTCAAGTTCTGCCCAGAGTGTAGTAGGGCTCGGGGTGAACCATTCTTTTAGCTGTGATAATATGGAAGCAGTGTGATAGTCTGCCAGGTGAGTGTGCCCCACTCCTCCTGCCTTCCTGATTTTGATAAGCTTGCTAAAGGCACAGCGTGCTTTCTTTCCTTGCCATAATTATCTGTTTAGATTAGATTGCATATATGAGAAGAATGACTTAGGTACAGGTATAGGCAGGGTCCTAAATAGATATAAAAGCTGTGGGAGCACCTGCATCTTAAATGCAGCTAGCCTGCCTGACCATGGTAGTTCAAATTTCCCTAAGTAGTCTAGCTTAGAACGAAGGATTGTAGAAAAGGGGTGTCATTTTCCTTAATAAGGTCCAAAACATTTGGAGTGAGGGTAATGCCCAAATACGATATTCCTTTTTCTTTCCATAAGTATGGGAATCTATTGCTTAAATCATATATAACTTTTACTGGATATTCCCAGACCTAAAATATATGATTAAGTCTTGTTAACCTTATAGTAAGATATTAAATTTAATAATTGTAATGCTTGGTGTACCGAAGCCAGGGAAGATTCAGCTGTGAGCATCAAAATGATGTAATCTGCAAAGAGGCTTATGGTATGCATTCTGCCTCTGACTTGGAAGCCTTTGATATCAGGATGATGGCGAATATATGTGGCCATGGGTTTCATCAATAGATTAACTATGAGTGGGGACAGTGGGCACCCTTGGCGTGTCCCATTGGTAATGCTAAATGGGGTTGAGAGCATGCCTGAAATGTAGACTTGGGCCGAGGGAGTAGTGTATAGCGCCATGATGGCCTGGTATATCTAACCTAAGAATCCAAATCTGTTCAGGACTTGTGCTAAATAATCTCAATAAATCCTATCGAACACCTTCTCCCCATCCAAGGCTAGGAGCAGAGAAGGCGTTTATGTCTTGTTGGCTAGATGTATAATGTTAATCAGAGGTTTAGTGGCAGCCACTGTCTGGTGACCTTTTGTAAAACCAGATTTATCTGGATGGATAAGGGATGGTAATAAGTCTAATAATCTGTTTGCAAGTAATTTGGCATAAATTTTTAAGTCATTGTTGAGTAAAGATATGGGACAGAAGTTTTGTGGTGAGTTGGGATCCTTCTGTGGCTTTGGCAACGCAACAATCATAACTCTGAGCATCTCAGAGGGAAAAGAGTAGGAGGAGGGGGCATTGTTGTATACCTCAGCTAAATATGGAGAGATTAAGTCTCTAAATGATTTTAAGTACTCCCCTGTAAAACCATCCGGTCCTGGAGATTTATTATTAGGTAAGGAGTCTATAGTGTTAGAGACTTCGGTTACGGTGAACTGGGAATTTAGTGTATCCAGTTGTTCCTCCGTAAGTTGTGGAAGTTTTATTTTGTCAACAAAGTCAGTGATCATGGATGTTGTGGGTTGAATGGTGTTTGGGTCCTGTCAGAGATTATAGAGCGAGCTGTGATCATGGATGTTGTGGGTTGAATGGTGTTTGGGTCCTGTCAGAGATTATAGAGCGAGCTGTAGTATAGGCTAAATGCGTCAGCTTATGTAGCTTATCTTGATTCACTGGATGTAAGGGATTGTAGTTTTATGTCTGTGCCCTCTAAGGCGGGTAACTAAAGGTTTTCAGGCTTTATTGCCGTTTGCATAGTAAGACATTTTTAACTTCCTGGAGGTTTTGTCAAAATCATGTAGTAAAATTAAGCGGAGGTCATATCTAAGTTTAGTCAGTTGGTCGGATATGGTCGTAGATGGATTGGTTTTATTTTGGGTTTCTAAGGTAAGGATTTTGGAGGTAATTTTGTGAATTTGCCCCCTCTCTGCCTCTTAGCCCTCGCCCCCAATTTAATGAGAAGTCCCCACATGAATGCCTGGTGTGCATTCCAAGTTACAAATGAATCATTAACAGAGTTTGCGTTGTTTTAAAAAAAAAAATCAAGCAGTTCTTTTGTTAGCACAGACTCAGATGGCTCTGCCTTGAACAGCCGCAGGTTGGATCACCAAACAAATGTGGGATTGACATTATGAGTGTCATCAACCAACAGCGACACCGAGGCATGGTCTGACCATGTAATAGTGTTGATCATTGAAGATTTAATTTTGGTTAATAACCATTTGTCCATGAGAAAGAGATCTAATCTTGTGGAAAAGAAGGAGTAGTCTCTTTCAGTAGCATGAATACACCTCCAGCCGTCGTATAGATAATGGGTATGCAATAGGGGTTGTAATGAAAGTTGCGTTCTGTTTGAGAGTGTGGTTGAGTCTATTTTAGGGTCAAGAGATAAATTAAAGTCCCTGCATAGTAAGAGATAGCCCTGATGGACCTGCTTGACTTTTTTGAGGACTCTGTGTAAAAAGCGGGTTTGGTGTTCACTGGGTGCATACACATTTACCACTCTGTAAGTGGTTGAATTAATATCATATATCAAAATGTGGTAACGATCTTGTGGGTCTGCCAGTTCTTTGTGCAACTTAAAAGCAACCATGTCTCTTATGGCCATTAGCACACCTCCCTTTTTTACTTCTGCATTTGGAAGGAATATGTGTGGAAACTTGGGGTTAGCGCACTTAGGTGTGGCTTGGTTATAAAAATGTGTTTCCTGAATGCAGAGAATGTCACAGTTGTTTTGTGCCGCTTCTTTCCACATTGATTTACGTTTAGCAGGGTGGTTGAGTCCCCTGGCATTGATGGTTATAAATGTTATTGCCATTATATATGGTGAAGGAAAGGAAGCTTTGAAGGTGGCATGTGTTGGTAACACTTACATACACCAGTGATCTTGACCCAGCGTGGCCAGTACCGACCAGATTTCAGAGCTGGTTGGAGGCAGGTAGAGATATGGTAGAAAAGGTGATTCCATCCGGATAGAAGAATATGTGTAGCTCTGACTGTGAACACAAACATGAAATAAACTGCAAAACAAAAGGAAAAAGAAACATATAGGGAACTTAAAAGAGAGTGGAAGTAGGTCATTGTGACCTGGGTGTAGCACAATGCCACTCAACATCTTATGAGGGGAGAAAAAGTTCAGGTTAACGAAATTTCTCCAATGTAGGCATGGACTGGCTGCCAGCCTTTTTGTGCTTACGAGCATTTCTTGATGTGACCAGGTTCCAGTCCTCTTCAATATGCTCAGGGCTGTGTGGCTTGGGTGCCTGTGGTGGGCCTGCTGGTACAATATGCCACTTCTTAAGCCTGGGATAGGCCCTCCTCCAGGGAGTCCACAATATAGTCCCTACCCTCCTTGGTATTGATTAGTTTGTTCTGGAACCCCCACTTGTAGGTGATTTTATAGTTTATCAACACTTTAGAAATGGTGTTAAGGTTCCTGCGTTTTTGAAGGGTAAGTTACATAGTTACATAATTACATAGTCAGCAAGGTTGAAAAAAAGACATAAGTCCATCAAGTCCAACCTATGTGTGTGTTTTTATGTCAGTATTACATTGTATATCCCTCAATGTTGTGGTCCCTTAGATGTGCATCTAATAGTTTTTTGAAATTATCTATACTTCCAACAGAAACCACTGCTTGTGGAAGAGATTTCCACATCCTCACTGCTCTTACGGTAAAGAACCCTCTACGCAGTTTAAGGTTAAACCACCTTTGTTCTATTTTTAGTGAATGACCACATGTCTTTGTGTACTCCCTTGCACTGAATAGTTTTGTCCCTATTGTGGGGTCACCACTACAGTATTTGTACATTGAAATCATATCCCCTCTCAAGTGTCTCTTCTCCAGAGAGAATAAGTTCAGTGCTTGTAATCTTTCCTCATAGCTAAGGTCCTCCAATCTCTTAATTAGCTTTGTTGCCCTTCTCTGAACCCTTTCCAGTACCAGGACATCCTCCCTGCTCCTGAGGACTGGTGCCCAGAACTGGACAGCATACTCCAGGTGCGGCCTCACCAGAGACTTGTATAGTGGGAGAATTATTGATTTATCCCTGGAGTTGATCTCTTTCTTGATGCATGCCAACACTTTGTTAGCTTTCCTTGCCGCAGCTTGGCATTGCATGCCACTGCTGAACCTGTTCTCTACTAGGACCTCTAGGTCTTTTTCCATGCTAGATTCCCCCAAAGGCTCTCCCCATAGTGAGTAGTTTGCGTTCATGCTCTTGGTACCCAAATGCATTATTTTACATTTTTCTACGTTAAAACTCATTTGCCAATTGTCTGCCCATCCCATTAATTTGTTCAGATCTTGTTGCAAGGTTTCCACATCCTGTGGAGAATTTATTGCCCTGCTTAGCTTGGTATCATCCACTAATATTGAGATTGAGCTGTTTATCCCATCCTCCAGATCATTTATGAATAAACTGAATAGGACTGGTCCCAGGACAGAACCTTGGGGAACCCCACTTTTTTACACCAGACCATTCTGAGTACTCCCCATTTATCACCACCCTCTGGAGTCACCCCTGTAACCCATTTTCAATCCAGGTACTCACCCTTTGATCCATGTTGAGAGACCTTAGTTTGTACAGTAAACGTTTATGGGGAACTGTATCAAGTATCAAGTTAGGACAAGTCGGCAAAAAATTGCAGATCTTTGTATTATAGGGGGAGGAGTTCTTTATTGCGTTATGCAGTCATTAGGCGCTCCTTCACATAGAAGAAGTGGAGGCATAAAATAATATCTCTGGGTACATTGTCGGGTAGATATGAGAATTTTGGCAGACGGTGGATCCTGTCCACTGTATTGTCCATTTCTGTGAGATCAAGCAAAATGGATGTAAAGAGCTGTGCAGTATATTTGCGCAGATCAGACTGCTGAATAGATTCCGGGACTCCTCTGATTTTTAAATTGTTCCTTCTGGAACGGTCCTCAATATCTGCAATCTTAGCTTTAACTGCCTCTATATCATCCTCTTTTTTGTCATGGGCATCCACTAAGTCATTAATAGTGGTAGCAAATAGCCTGGCTGTTACAGCATGTAATTAAACTCCAAATTTGTGTACACAGGAGAGCATATCAGCATGCAATGAGCTTCTCAGGGAGACTAACATGTCCTTTAGGGTGGTGTCTAGCACTGGCTGATTGCTGGTTGGGAAGAAATCTATTGAGTCAGGGAGTTCCCTGAGTCTAGGCCCTGGCTCACCTCATGTCCAGTATCCGCACCATCCATCCTGAATTGCGCCTTCTCCGGGCTCCATGAGGTAGGAGTGTGAAGGGGAGATTGCACCCCTTTTGGATGGATTACTGTCATGGGGTTGCGCTGAACGTGGTGGTCGCGGAGGAACCGGCACCATCTTGCTTAGGCTCCTGTGTAAATAAGGCAGTCAGCTTCTGCGCCCTTCGGTCCCCCTTCCTCTTCCCCACCGTGGCGGATCTTTGGGGTGAGGTCTCCGGGGTGAGGTCTCGGTGATGTGTGCCTGGATAACTGTTGTACAGCCCGCTACGTGCCACTGGGTCCCTGCTGTGGTAGGAGCTCCGTGCTCAGGCACCCATTGCAAGCCCCACCCCCCTGTTTTTTTTATTTTAGACCTTTTTCATTTATATAAAAAAAACCCAAGTGGTGACTAAATACCACCTAAACGAAGCTCTATTTGTGTGAAAAAAAGGATGCATTTTATTTGCGTACAGTGTTGCATGACTGCGCAATTGCCAATTAAAGTAGCACAGTGTTGAATAGCAAACAATGACCTGGTTATGAAGTAGGTAAAACTTTCTGGAGGTCAAGTGATTAAATGGACTCAGATAAGCAGTTATGAGAGAAATCTGTACTCCAGTTTTCTGCTTGGAATTGTTTCAGAAGGCAAGTTATGTCAGCACTTAATAGGTTAGCACATTTTTACCAAGGAACAAAGGCTTTACTGCACTTGTTAACACCGGCATAGCTTGCCTTCTGAAACTATTTTCAGCAGATAAGCAGAGTACAGTTTTTTCTGGTATCTGTGTATCTGAGTCAATTCAATAATCTTGAGCCTTGCTGAAGGCTCTTGGACAATTGTTTGGCTCTCTCATTATATTGTATCTACAGTATGTGGAAAAAGATCTTCTGAAAAAGACATTTGACTAGCTAGTCTGCAAGTCTGAGTTGGACTAGCAGGCAAAAGATAAGTTTCCTTATGCAGTTCTGCATGTAATGTGTGTTTTGAAAGGCATGTTTGGTCAGCCCAATAATTTTGAGAGATTCCTGCTATTATTCAGATGGCTGGAGGATGGAATATAAATTATAAGTGATTTCCAAAATCTTTGGTTGACTTGGTTTTTCTGTTATATTTGCAAATATTGTTATTTTCTGTCCAGGCAACAACATGATGACCCCATCATTTCTGTAAACTTGCACAGAAGGCAGCTTTGGTGACATCACCCTGATTCTCACAATATGTGATTAGTGCTTTAGCATAGTACTCAAATGAGTCATATGGCCTGTTTACAACACAGAATGATTAAACGGTAAATGTTTCTAGAATCATATGAAAATCAGTAGTAAATCACAAATGTATTCTAATGAAAAAAAAAATTCCAGACAGTAATGTAAGATGGAGTATACTTTGGCAGTGGACCTAGTGTACATTAGTGTGGCCTAACATGCAGCTGTGGGCCTGTTGTGGCTCAGGCCTCGAAATTGAAGCAGCTGTTTGTACATAGTTTAAACATACCAGTATCTCACAAAAGTGAGTACACCCCTTACATTTTTGTACATATTATATTATACATTTTCATGTGACAACACTGAAGAAATGACACTTTGCTATAATGTAAAGTAGTGAGTGTACAGCTTGTATAAGGCAATGCTGGAAAATAATGGTGGCCCAATTTGGCTTAGCGGTGCACTCACTTTTGTTGCCAGTGGTTTAGACATGAATGTCTGTGTGTTGAGTTATTTTAAGGGGACAGCACATTTACACTGTTATACAAGCTGTACACTCACTACTTTACATTGTAGCAAAGTGTCATTTCTTCAGTGTTGTCACATGAAAATATAGAATAAAATATTTACAAAAATGTGAGGGGTGTACTCTCTTTTGTGAGATACTGTAGTGTGCCTTACAGTGTAAGGTTCCAATGCACATACCTGGCAGCAAGCCCAGCCTCTAGAGGTTTCCCCTATAACTCCGGCACCAGTTAAGCCGTTATGGCCAAAGGAGGCCTGTTGTTCACAGGTGGCACACAGCTGCCCACACTTCATGTTGCTTTCAGTAATTTCTTTGGATGTTAAAAATTTACAATACAAAAAGTACCCTAGCACAGTTACCAGCTAGTCAGCACAAAAACAAAGACTAAACTGTTTCAAAAATTTGCTTTGAAAACTGTTTTTTGTTGCATGCTTTTGCAAGTATAACCACTTGACCTCCAGAAATTTTTACCCCCTTCCTGACCGGGGAATTTTTTGCTATTTGGCACTAGACATGTGCAGTTCGTTTCGTTCCAAAGTCGTTTTTCAGCAAAATTTGTCATATTCGCTAATTCAGAAACAATTAGCGAATATGACCGTTTAAAGAATTTTTTTGAAAACAAATTTCCTGAAAGAAAGAAAATTTCAAAGAACAAAAATCCAGAATTCAAAAATCCGAGGTTTCGAAAGAACGAAAATTTGAAATTCGAAAATTCAAAAGCACGAAAATGAGAAAATAAAGAAAATCCGAAAATTCGAAAATCCAAAAGAACAAAAAACATTTGGATAATTTCTATTATAATTAAAATATTAAGTTTATGAACCATTATTATAGTGTTTTTTTATTATTATTTATTAATAATAAATAATAATAATAACAACAACTATAATATTAGTTCAAAACTATTAAATTATAGGTACTGGAATTTCCTTTCAAATTTTGCTGTTAGTGAATGTAACGAATACAAATTTATCCAAAGTTACGAAGTATCTGAAATAACAAATGACAGATAATTCGTAACCTCTGATAAATTCGTATTCGTTACATTCAATAACAGCCGAATTAGAAAGGAAATTCCAATACCTATAATTTAATATTTTATAACTATTATTATTGCTTTTATTATTATTATTTATTATTATTATGTTTCAATGTTTTTATTAGTATTTACTGAAGCATACATTGAATGGTAATAACAACGTTACATGTGAATTAGAAAGTTTAAAGTCAAAACAAAACATCAGTTGAAAACAACATTGTTACAGGTATTCGTATAAATAGACAGGGGAATTAGACTATTGGTATTCACTTTCTGGTAGGTTTTGCCATAACTGAGTAAAGAGTATCGATCTTTAGTTTGTTAAAAACTACAGTATCTTGTGGGGTTCAGTTACAATAGCAGTGGAGATCAATAATCATGAGGGTTCTACTAATATTGAGAACATAGCATCACCTCCAATATTGATATCATACCTGTGAATGTTCTCAAAGTAAATGCATAACATCAAACAATAACCTGTTACCAGCATCAACATTTCTGTGTAGGGGATATTTAGTTAGTTACGACTGGCTCCGTTGTTTAACATGCTTTTATTGGTGTGTAGTATTGTTATCTTTATATAGTTCATCATCATCAGCCTTCCATATTTCTTAAATCTAAATCTGAGCAGCCAGCTCTACAGGACTCCCCACTTGGGAGCACATATGTGTCCTGAAGGGCTGGTTCCCAGTTCTTTTACCTGCATAATTTATATTCCCAATATCCTATCTGCGTATTTGCTTAGCCGTGTATTTATCCAGGTGTGCCACGGTTACCACGAGTTGTGTGCCTTACCTAGTTTGCCTTGGCTAGATGTATGCATTAATTCAAAGCTGCGGTGGGTATTTATTAGGTCTATCGTGTCTACTATCTTTGGGGTTTGTGTGGATTTCCAGAGTTTCGTGATGCTTAACCTGGCTGCTCGTAATATGTGTGTTACCACATGTCTGTATTGGTAATGGATGCTTTCTATTTTTAGGTTTAGGAGTCCCATTTCTGGTGAGGCCACTATTTGTGGATCATTTGGAATATTTCCTTCCAGTAGATCTGTAGTGGTGTGCAATCCCATAATGTGTGAATGATATCACCTATTTCTGAGTTGCATCTCCAACATGTGTTGCTGTTTTTGCTGTCAAACGAGGCTAGTTTTGCTGGTGTAAGGTATCATCTAAGGGATATTTTATAAGTAAGTTCCCAAAGTGTTGAGCATTGGGTTGCTTTAAATATTGAATTCAATGCATTGCACCATTGTGTTTCTGTAAAGCTGTGTCCTAAGTCCTGTTCCCATTGTAGGTGGACTTTATTTTTAAAGAATTCTTTTTTTTGGTACATGCTGTTTTATAGCACAGATATACCGTTTTCTTTGTTTGGTGAGGTAGTGAAAAATGCCCAAATTTTTGGGGCATTGAGTACAGGCTGGGTTCTACTGCTTTGAGGCATTTGTACAATCTATGATACGTAAATAGCTCCCTATGTGGTAGTTTATGCGCTTTTTGTAGGCTCTCAAATGGTTTTATTTGCTTGTTTTTCCTGATGTAATCAATATGGGTGATACCCATAATCCTCCAGTGTTTAAGACGCAAATCAGTGATTACCTGTTTGAGAATCCCTATTGGGTACATGGGATTAATGTTTCCTGGATGGGATTTTAGTAGGGTACATGGGTTATCCCTAAGAGTTTGTCCATTAGTGACT
>BLSH010217990.1:419020-434357 GCA_018402905.1 Glandirana rugosa
TCGACTCTACAGAGGGCTACCCGCACCTGTCTTATAAAAATACCGGTATTATTTGTACCAGGAAATAAGCTGCGGTTTTGACCGCAAATCAGAACGGTTGCATCTTCCGGGGTGTGAGTGTCTTGTAGTGCATCTGGTGGGGGTGCCAAACCGTCAGGTGTACTACAGGATACCACACCTCGGGAGGGGGGCCGTCCATTTTTCAGACTAAGAGTATTTACATTCTCGTCTTCAATGTACTCGGTTGTTTTTTTTTTAGTTAGAGACGATAGAGCACCACACGGGTAAACTTTGCAGGCTTAATGCACCCCACAGGGTGTTGCGAATAAAGGACCATGTTTATTATGGCCATAAAAATATTCTGTCCACGCCCATCGGGAGACATCTCAGCTTAATTAGTACCATAATAGTAATCCCTCAGTGGTCAAATTCGCAGCCCTTGAAAGCATTTATCCTAATCCCAGGGGAGGCGAGTTTGACAAAATAATTTTACAGCGCGAATCTCGCTGGATATATTCACTCAGGGCCACAGAAGCACCTGGCTTAAACAAAGCATTTAGTTTTAAGCCCTTCCTATAAGGTTTTGACACACAACCTTTGCTGTGGATAAACAGTTTGACAAAAGGAAAAAAAAAAAAAAAAGGAAAATTTTTTTTTTCCCTCTCATATATGTCCTATATCCAATACTGGCCAGCCTCCTGTTTTATTATTTACTCGTTTTGTTATCTATTCATTTATTGATCGCTTTGTTATTATTTGGTGAATTTTTGGTCTCTCTTTTGGCTCGTGGGCGTTCAATCTCTGGGGCGGGCATATGTTGTCCCACGAAGGTTCCTTTTAGTCCTTCGTTCGGGTGTGGTTAGGAGCAGGACCAGCCGGGCCTCCCCCTTTCAGATTGCATCTGATCTGTGGGAAGGTGTTGGTTGCACCAGGGCCCCTCCCCCCGTTGCATACATTGCGCTTCCTTCTGGCAGCGCTGGTCTAGATGTAGGGACACACGCCTGGTCATGTGACCTTGCCGCAGTCATGCGGTGGAGTGCAGCCTATGGCTGGGAACCATGTCACATGACCAGGTGGGGGTTTAAATAGCCCAGACCTTGGGATGACCCGGAAGTGACGGTGGGATGTTACAGGAAGTGATTCAGGAAGGTAAGAGACATGCGGTCTGCTGACGCCATTACTCAAACAATATGCCCTTGTGTTTAACTAATTTGGCTCTTATCCTTACTCTTTCAGTAATACCCATTTGGCGTTTTTTCTCGTTTTTGTTTGGGAATATCGCAGGGCTTGCGACTCAGCTCCCCCTTTTTCCTCCTAGCCCCTCTTGTTTTGGGGTACACCTGATCAGCAATTAGGAGGATCGCTGTTTAATATTATCCTGTTTGGGTTCCATCTCCCCCACCGTCCTCAAAGATTCAACTTGTTTTTAAGGGTATGTGTCTCTTTTTTCCATATATCAGGTTATATTGGACCCCATAGGGCAATGGGGGGAGGGGACAATTGGGCACCAGCTTAAGCTCTGTTATTTTATATACAAATTTCTTTCCTTTACCTTCTTAGATGACTATATACTCAGTGGAGGGTCTAATCCCACCGAGGGAACATTACACTATGTACTAATAGTATAAAGTGAAGGTAAAGGATGCCTTTGTATTTATATAGTTGATCATTGATGCCCTCTGCTTTTGTTCCCTCCCAAACTTCTAAATACCTATTATTTACAACATTTTCCTACTTCTGATAGATAACCCCTTCAAGTCTGGATCTTGATAAACCCCTATGCTCGCCCCCCTGATTGCCGTCCCGAGCCATGTGGAGTTATATGTAAGCGCCTATATACTGTACATGTATTATAAATGATATATGGACTACAAAACTGCTAAAATGAATCTTCACTACATATATTTTACCAATCTTTACTGTTTTTGAGTTATGTTAATTATATTATTTCTCTTTGACTAGTTGTCCCTGCAACTGACAGCCATAGTTTTGGAGTCCTGAGGAAGCTCATAGCAAAACGCGTTGACTCCTTGTTTGTGTATAACATACTATGGCTCAAGTATTTTATATATTTGTATAGTGTGTCTTGGTTGGGGCCCCTCGACGTATCACCGGAGGCGACCCCACGTGAGGTCTGCACCACGTGGCACTTCGAGGACCCCCCGCCTGTTGCTTCTTTTTTCTCTTATTTCATTTTTTCTTTATGTATATATATTGTGTTGGATATGTATTTTCTTATGTATAAATAAAATATAATTTTTTAAAAAAAAAATCAATCTCTGCTATCTCGTGGTGTGCCCAATGATGGGAAACTATTTCTCCTACTGACACCAATGATGGGGCACTATATCTTCCACTAATATCAACGATGGGGCACCAATATCGATGGTGGGGCATTGTTTACTTCCACTGACATTTTCTTCCCCCACTGGCCACAGTCTAGCCCAGCTAAAGTTTGAACATAGTAAATTGTCTTTTTGTTTATAAAGTTTGTTAATGGTAGTGGCTCATATCACTGTTGAAGCTGTCCTAGGCGAAGCTACAAATGTTTCAGGTGCAGAAGTCCTCTCCTGCAGCATGCTGGGCCCCTCTGCTGCATATCATGGTTCCTGTTCACACTTAGCATTTCCTCTGGCAACAGCAGCCTCTGGATAGCTGCATCAGCACAACTCGAGTCTTGCAACACTGTCTCACGACAGCACTTAGCAGTATCGGAAACAGATTTCACATAGCACACTTCCTTGTCCTCTATGTGGAAAACAGACCTAGAGCCTGGGCTTTCCAGTCCTTTCCCTCCTCTCTCTGGCACCTTTCTACTGGTACTTGTAGTCCCACACAGTTCTTTCTAAACAGGGGCAGTCTCCAGGGGACTGCTACCCATAGTTCCCAGCAGCTCACAGTCTTCCTGACTCAATGGGTGGGTTTTCCCAGGTTGTAGCTGTACCCATTCACAGCTCCCTCTCTCCAGTGTCTGTATCTCTCCTCTTTCTTTATACAACCTGATCATGGCAGGGGAGACCGAGATAAGCAGAGCATCAGCAGCTGTGTGACAGCTCAAGCCATGCGGCTGCCACAGATAGCGGCGGTGCAGCACAGGAGCAATTCCAAGTGAAACAAATAAGTGAGCTACTAATGCTACACAGCAAACGATGCCACTTCAATAAATCAGTAAATCACTCATTTGATCTTAATTTGAGTACAGTATGCACAGTATGTAACTCTAATGCAGCTCAACAGTGGGTCACTGGGAGCATTCTGCTTGAAGTATGTGCTGTGTAACTTCCTCTCCCTCTTTTGTACTTATGTCATTCTCTCTGTATTAAATCAATTGCAAAGCAGTCTTCAATATAATTGCTAGCTGTAAGAAACTTCTTAGTAGTGTCACTTTTTTTTATTTATGAGAGGCAGCAAAGAGCCTGCACTGGGTGTTATCTCAAATGTCACTTTATATAAAAGACAAACCTACTAAGATAATTATATAACTAATGCTGTATTTTGGCCTTGATGACCTTTTAAGCCTATCTTGCCTTATGGATTTGATGTTTGACTAGAAATTATCTTTTAAAACGATATTAATATAATTTTATTATGTTTCATCCCATAAAATACATGCATGCTAATTCGTTAAGATTTTCCCTAATTAAATTGTAAAAGTATACGATGCAGGAAAGTGTATTCTTCTACAGCCAGCTATCAAATAAACATTCTGCATAAAATTATTGAATTCTCCCAGAGTACAAAGCAGAGTATAAATTCAGCAAAATAACCGGCCATATAAATTTATAGTATTAAATATAGACCATGAAGGAGTTTACAGGTACAAAGATGCACATAGTGACTTTTACACACAACACAGACATATTAAAGGAGTGTGTAACTTGAAAGGACCTTAAAGCCCAAATGGACGCTCATAATTTATTACTGTAATGTAATTATGCTGCATGTACAGTAATAAATCTGCTGTTCTTTTACTTAAAAAAAGTTGACAATTTCAGCTTGTAAATATTCACTTTTCAGTTGTTTTAGGGGTTAAGGTAGCTTAATTGTTAAGGGGAAGAGGAGTGTAGCCCTGATGTTTTTTTTGGTTTTTTTTGGGGGGGGGGGTGATAAATGGCTCGGGATTTAGATATACACTCAGGAGCTGCAGATAAGCTGTTAGATCATGGAAATACTTGCATAATAGTCCTGTCTGGTTTGGAGTTTAGCAGCATGGACAGAACATGTGGCTGAGACTTTCTCTTTCACTCCACTTCCTCCTTCCAGGGTTTCAAAGCCAAATAAGTGCATACATATTTACAGCATAGCTCCCAACTGTCCCTGATTTGAAAACAATGTTCCTCTGTCCCCCTTTCCTCCCCATTGTCCCTCGTTGTGATCTGATCTATATAGTTGTATATAAAATGCACTATTTATCTTTCAAAAAGTGTTTCCCAGTGCTAAACCTTTTATCCAATTTCTAAATTGCTGCATTTGTAAGTTCAAAAGCTAATATAAAAGGAATAGTAGTGGTAAAATAAGCACGTGTAGGTTTAACTAATCATTATTTTTTTTTGCATAATTCTCCTCTAAGGGGGCGTGACAAGGGGTGTGCCCTATGCCTATAGCTTTTGCTAATAGGTGTCTCTCATTCCCATCTCAAAATGTTGGGAGGTATGTTTACAGGCATGTACGAATTCAGACAGTAGAGGGCAGCAGATCCTTACCTACTCCTGGTGAAATCTTTATGTTCCATCTAAGGCAAAACAATAGGCATTGTAAACTTCAGCTTAAAGCGGAGGTCCGAGGTCAAAAAAAAAAATTAAAAGTCAGCAGCTACACATACTGTAGCTGCTGACTTTTAATAATAGGACACTTACCTGTCCTGGAGTCCAGCGATGTCGGCACCCGCCGCCGATCTTCAGATCGGGGGTCAGGTGCAGCCGCCTCCATCGCGGGTAAGGGAACCCGGACATGTAAGCAGTACAGCTTCACGCCGGGCACCTTACCGCGCATGCTCGATGGTCTGCCGCGCTCTGCTACTGGCCGGGTGGCCAGAAGCAGAGCGAGCAGGGAGGAGAGAGCCGGGCTGCTAACGTCAGCGGCCGCGTCCGCCGGCCAGAGCTCCCGGATGTGTGGAAAAGGACACCTGTCTAAAGACAGGTGTCCTCTTCCCCCTCCCCCCCGAAAGGTGCCAAATGTGACACCTGAGGGGGGGAGGAATACAACCAGCGGAAGTTCCACTTTAGGGTGGAACTCCGCTTTAAGAAAACAGCATTGTCCTTTCCACCATTGCAATGGTTTGCTGAGGGAAAACAAGTTAAAAGCAATACATGCCAGGTGAAGCAAAAACAGGCAACATGTTGATTAAATTGGAGACTGGTTCTACCCAAGCATGATACAAACAAGCCTGGGATCACTTTATTGGTTTGGACAGAGGACTGATCACAGCATATTGTTTACAGCACCGGCATTTTTATATATATTGGACTTGTATTTATGGGTTATTGTACAATTTTTTGTTTACACTGTGGTTTGTTTACAGCACTATTTACTGGTATATAATGTTATAATGTAGCCATGTACTCCCTCAAGAGTGGCTGATAGTTGTGGTCCACTTGCCCGCCGCCCTCAATCACACAAATTCCACACACCCGGAGTCACTGAACAGACTGGTACTTTGTTTTGTTGTTTTATATAGGGGTTTGAACTTTGATAGGGTTTAGGGATGACTGTGGGATCCCCAGTGATTGAACATGGGACCTACTATATACCTCCGGTATATACACTTCTCCTCCAGCACACTACTCGCTGACCATTACTCTTCTCCTTTCCTCTCTCCAGCACACTACTTGCTGATCGTTACACTTGTTTCCCTGGTCCGAAAGGAATATTATCAGACCTCTATGACACTTCCTCTTCACCACAGCTAACACATGGTGAGGCCTGATGCAGCCATACACGCATACACTTGCAAATGTGTGTAACCAATCCCCTGCCTTTTAACCGCTACTGTTACACAGGTGAATTTGTTTGGTGACAGACTGGTCGGTAAGTTGAGCTTGGAATTCTGTGTTTTTTGTTTGTGGATGCCTCTCCATAGCTCCTTGCTGTAGTGGACAGTTATAGGTGGTGGACAGTGACGCTGTTTTGTATTGTAACTTTGGGCGCACACCAGCACCGCAGCCGCCATTGGGCCACGGCTGGGTGTCTGGTCCTGTACCTTTAAGGAGGGTTGGGCTCCTCCAGTCACCTGTCCTCCATCTATCCATTAAATTGTATGTGATTCCACTGTGAAGCCTCTTATACAGAGTTAGGTCTGCAGTATACAGGGAGCCTTGACGGGGCCTGCAGCTTACGCATACACTTGCAAATGTGTGTAACCAATCCCCTACCTTTTAAACGCTACTGTTAGACAGGTGAATTTGTTTGGTGACAGACTGGCCGGTAAGTTGAGCTTGGAATTCTGTGTTTTTTGTTTGCTGATGCAGCCACGGGCAAGGCCTCAGAACCACCCTTTGTGGGTAAGAATCAAAGGTTTCCTTCCCTGTAACCGTGGACTCTCTGTTGTGTAGCTAAGTACGCTGGTGCTAGCTGGGCCTTGGATGAACTACTACTCCCAGCCCATCCATCTTCCAGACCCATCCGGCCTGTCCTGCGGTCTAAGGGCTCTCCTTTCCCTTGGTTGGCTCCTACCGACTTCTACAGACTGCTTGCTCTCCTCCCAGACTGTCTCAGCCTTCTCATCCAACTCCCAGGATCCGCCACTTACCACCTTTATGGTGGATTCTTTGAAGTCTCCTTCCATGTAGAACTCAGCAGCTCTCCTGCTTCTCCTGTGCCACTCCAGGAGCCTGCTTGCGTTCCTGGCTACACCCAAGCCCCAGGCCTCAGTTTCACCCCCCTCAGACTGGGGGCCCCCCTCCCGGGCAAGGCCTGATCTGCAGCTCCAGACACATCCTCATCTCTTCCACCCAAACACTCCTGTCACCTGCTGGCAGATCTCTGTGTTTAAGGAGGCCTGCCCCCCAGCCAATCCAGACGGTGGATTGGTCAGGGCTCCTTGTCATACATCAGGAAGTGACAACTTCTCATCCATCCCCCTTCTAGAACTTTTCCAGCTCAAGGGGAGGAAATCTCCAAGAAGTGTCCCTTCCCTCCATCTCCAGCCCCTCCCTTGAGCCACTCCCCATCCCAGATCAAAACATTCAGATCAAAACATTCAGGCCTGCACTTACAGTAGATTTTTCCTCTCCTACCAAAAATCTACTATGGGGGCACTACACTCACCCCCCCCTTAACATTAGCTGGTCCCTCAGCTGAAAATTTACAAAAATAGCACTTGAGCCCAAGAGCATGGGCATCCCAGAATCAGAAAAATGGGAGGGGAAAAGGGAACAAACTTGGATGGGGACTGAACAATTAAATTAAGTACAAAAATATACCAACACCACCTGTATAAATTTGTAGTAGCATTTGATTGACTTGACTGTCGACGGATGAGGATGACTAGCCAGTCCATCCTTGGATTCCTAAGAGAAGAGAGAATAACTAACTAAAACTATCTACAAATAACAGAAAATCTACAGAGAGGGGGTTATAGACCTCCAGTAGAGCAACATTTAAAGAAATTAAACTTTTCTTTTCCCTGCCTGCCTTGTCAGTGAGGGGCTATGATCCCACTGCAGGAGCAGAAATAAAGAGATTGTATGTAGGAGTTCTTCTGTAAGATTCCTGATAAGAAGAGCACCTCCTTGAACAAACAGTCCTTAAAAAAAAATGAAAATAGGAACAAACTTCACCCCAGTGTCCTTGTAGTGAAACAGGGATAATTTACAGAGGAAGGGTAGGGGCTCCCCAACCCGTTTCCTAAATGTGGACAGGAGAATTTTTGGACTATTGCGACACCATAAGGTAATTAATGCATGCAGCGTAATTAGTTAAAATACATCAAGATTTTTTATTTATAAATGTATTAAAAAGTAAATCTGTAGACAACAGGACAAGGTGCATAATTCACAAACATATAAAATTTACAACAACATTAGTGACAGCATTCTGCCTTTCATCCCCCTTGTATGGAGAGGGGGGGGGGCAAAGAAAGGGCGGTGATGGACTCAGATAGTATCGGGATGTAGATACTGTATGGCCTCTACAGATTTCGCGGATGACCGCTTCGTCAGGAGGAGTATCTAAAGTGGTTGGAGGCATATCATTAGTAGACAGTATTTACATTACGTTACAAAAAATATTATTATATATATTACAAACACTGCAGAATTAGTCTGCTTCATATCATACATATATGGGGGAAATATATTTGTGGTGGTTTGCCGCTTACCCACATATCCAGTACCGTCAATTGTGACACAGGGGCGCTAAAAATCCCTTGTCAGCAGAAGTGGGGTATTGTGCGTGGAGGATTACCTAAATAGTATATCCAATACCAAAGTAAATGCGAAAGTAGGGGGTTACCTAATATATACAGTAGAGTGTGTAGGGGGGAAGGGAAGGGGGGGAAGACAGGGAGGGGGGAAGAAAAGGGAGGAGGGGATGAAAGGCAGAATGGTGTCACTAATGTTGTTGTAAATTTTATATGTTTGTGAATTATGCACCTTGTCCTGTTGTCTACAGATTTACTTTTTAATACATTTATAAATAAAAATTCTTTATGTATTTTAACTAATTACGCTGCATGCATTAATTACCTTATGGTGTCGCAATAGTCCAAAAATTCTCCTGTCCACATTTAGGGTACGGGTTGGGGAGCCCCTACCCTTCCTCTGTAAATTATCCTTGTTCATGGACGAGACACCTTAAAAAGTAGTGTATTCTACTTAGCCTGTTGAGGTACTGAATTCTTGTAGTGAAACAGTCTCCTCCACTGGGCACAGGGTGGCAGGCTAGTTTGCCCTGCAATAGTCAAAAACAGAAGGAATCATGCTCCACTATCCAGCAGTCTTTGATGGCAGTCTATGTGGCACTTTAAACTTCCTCACACATAGTACCGAAGGTCCGGCAACCTTCTTCGCCCCCCCTACTGTATCTGTGTAGACAAAGTGGCTCTGGGTCCGCCGACCCACTTTCACAATCAGCACTCTGTCTTTGTAGATTGATCTCCCAAGTCGCCATTCCTGCTTGATCTCCAAGAACCGGGCCCACAATTCACTTTCTAGCCCTCTCCATGGCTTAGGGACATGTATATAGTTCCAAATAAGGTCATCCTCCCACTCTAGCCAGGAGTCCTCCACAACGTCCATTATTTGGGGTGAGACATAGGGAAAGTCCAGGCCCCTCTCCAGAGCTACCCTCCGTTGTACCTCCCGCTGAAATCTGGAAAATCTTGGCAAGTCCCTTGCAT
This sequence comes from Glandirana rugosa, assembly GCA_018402905.1. Lineage (NCBI taxonomy): Eukaryota > Metazoa > Chordata > Amphibia > Anura > Ranidae > Glandirana > Glandirana rugosa. Next base: position 428,358 of record BLSH010217990.1, read on the forward strand.
TTCTTTTCCCGGGGAGAATCTCAGTTTCGGTGACCTCACCACCACTTGGTAGTAACTTGGTGCCCTGGTCTGGGTTGTGGGTGGCCTGTGATGAAACAACTGATTTACTTGGGTTCCTGCAGGGCGTCTGGATGACAAGCTGGGTGTTGGCTCTCTCCCTTCTACTTGGGCTCCTGGAGCACTAATTCCTCAGATTTCCCACTCTGCCTCATCAGAGTTGCTTGACCCAGAGGACGTTCACTCAGCACGTCTTTCTAAAGACCCAAACTCACACTGCAGTCTGGGGGAACCCAAGTCTAAGGCCCGTTCCTCACCTTCCCCATCCAGCTCCCCTGAAGAGACTCCTCTCTCTGGCAGCGGCTCCTTTTGGACAGGTATGGCGAGGGGTTGCAAGCTGACCAACACATCAGGGACTTTAGCTGGTCCAGGCAGGCAGTACTCACTGGTCCCAGGCCCCTGGCCAGGTCACGAGCCTCCGCTGTTCCCTCTTGTCATCTATCCTCACAGGGGAGTTGCCAGGCTGCAACTCTACTCCACCTTTGAGTGATGCCTCCAGGCCTGCTCCGGCCTTCTGGGACTTCCGCAGCTGTGAAGGAAACAGTCCTGATTGCAGGTCCATGGTATAGTAGCATGGCTCCTGCAGCACCGATACCAGCCGGTTCAGCGGTTCATCACAATGGCTGCACTGGGCCCAAGCAGTGACCTCCGCTGTTGGGATCTAACAGTCCAGACAGATCCGGCACAACCGCTCGGTCCCTCCAATCACTGCGAGGGTGAGTCCCCCACGAGGTTACACTTAGACCCCGTTGTCCACCAGGGTCTCCTCCAACTTTTCCGGCAGCAATGTCAGCAAAGGCAACAGTCGACCACCTTCCATTATCTTGCTCTGTCGCGTGGTGTATGCTACAGGTTGCAAACACTGGGGCTCTTCCAGGGCGTGGCGCCTCCCCCACGTTAGCAGATGAACTGGCGCCAAAAGTCCTGATAAGCAGGCCTGCAGCATGTCACGTAGGTGTAACCCCTTATGAACTGGATGCAACTTTGCAGGCACCCTGACACTGGCAGAACTTGTCCAGACATGTTGACTTTGCCAGTGGTTGCCAATAGCAACAGTAATTAATAGTAGCCACTGTTTTGCTGAAAACTTCACTTGAAACCCCGTCTTTCCCATTAACAACAAGAACAGTCTCAGGCACACTTTACTGTAAGCAGGAGTTGGAGCAAAAAGTTCAAAATGCCCAGCTTTTGCAGAACGCTGGGCATATTTGTAATCCAGTGGGTAATGTCTGGCCTTGGCATGGCACAGGACATATTTGTAATCCATAGGCGCGATTGCCCGGCATAGTCACCAAAGGTAATGGCACATGCTAACAAAGTCACTGAATTGCAGGATGATGCAAGTGCTAGCCCCAGTGCCGGCTGCAGTGACTGGGCAGGCGAGAGCAGCAATTGACGACCACTCTCACTGGTTGCTATGGGCAATGGCACACTTGTAAAAGTTTACTGTCTAGCTGGCAAACACACAAGTCCTTTTCCCAAAGGTCAGTCTACTTTGGCAATAGAACAAATACAGTTCCTGGCTCAGTTCTCTTTTAGTTGCTAGAGGCAACAAGTAGCAGCCTTGCAGGTAAATCCCGGACAAGCCCCCAAATGTAGCCATGTACTCCCTCAAGAGTGGCTGATAGTTGTGGTCCACCTGCCCGCCACCCTCAATTACACGAATTCCACATACCTGGAGTCACTGAACAGACTGGTATTTTGTTTTGTTGTTTTATTTAGGGGTTTAAACATGGATAGGGATTAGGGATGACTGTGGGATGCCCAGTAATTGAACATGGGACCTACTATATACACTTCTTCTCCTCCAGCACACTACTTGCTGACCATTACTCTTCTCCTTTCCTCTCTCCAGCATACTACTTGCTGACCGTTACACTTGTTTCCCTGGTCTGAAAGGAAATTTATCAGACCTCCATGACACTTCCTCTTCACCACAGCTAGCACATGGTGAGGCCTGCTGCAGCTATGGGCAAGGCCTCAGAACCACCCTTTGTGGGTAAGAATCGCGGGTTTCCTTCCCTGAAACTGTGGACTCTCTGCTGTGTAGCTAAGTACGCTGGTGCTAGCTGGACCTCGGATGAACTACTACTCCCAGCCCATCCATCTTCCAGACCCATCCGACCTGCCCTGTGGTCTAATGGCTCTCCTTCCCCTTGGTTGGCTTCTACCAACTTCTACAGACTGCTTGCTCTCCCCCCAGACTGTCTCAGCCTTCTCATCCAACTCCCAGGGGCCGCCACTCACTGACTTTATGGTGGATTCTTTAAAGAGTCTCCTTCCATGTAGAACTCAGCTGCTCTCCTGCCAATTCCTGCTTCCGGCTGCACCCAAGCCCCAGGCCACAGGTTCACCCCCTCAGACTGGTGGCTCCCCTCCCGGGCAGATTGCTGTATTTAAGGAGGCCTGCCCCCTGCCAATCCAGGCGATGGCTTGGTCAGGGCTCCTTGTCATACATTAGGAAGTGACACCTTCTCATCCATCCCCTTCTAGAGTTTTCCCAGCTCAATGGGAGGAAATCTCCAAGAAGCGTCCCTTCCCTCCATCTCCAGCCTCTCCATTGGGCCACTCCCCAGCCCAGATCAAAACATTCAGGCCCGCACTTACAGTCAGGCCTGACTAGATTTTTCCTCTCCTACCAAAAATCTTCAAAGTAAAAGCACCAATACTATGGGGGTGCTACACTGGATATACCACTAGCGCTTTATGCATTGGATTTAAAGGGATAGAAGAAGGATTTTTCAATAATCTGAGCATTTTTTTGTGGTTTAGAGCTGCAGCTAGTTTAAAGTTGTGAATCTGCAATATCTCCCTTGGAGAGTATAGGAGGTGCATAGCAGCATACATATAGGAACCTTTAGAACATTATACTTTAGCACAGTATTCCTTATTAAATAACAAATCTCAAGCCTAGTACACACAGGCCAATGTCGGACAACATTGGCCGGTCCAATAGAAACGGGCCGACTTTCGGCCCAGGTGTACTGCTGTCGGTCCAACAGAAGCTGGCCATTTGGCTGGTTTCTGTTGAAGGGTCATGACCGAAAAAGGTCTGCCGACCGACTCCCGATCAGCGCTCTCAGCCAGTGGCAGAGAGCACTGACCGTAGTGTTCTGGCGGGGAGGTGTCCTCCTGTCAGAACACAATAGCACAGCAGGGGAGATCACTGTACTAATATCAAATTGTTAGTACAATGGTTTGGACCTGAGCTGTCAGGTTTTTTTCATTAAGCCTGATGGATTGAACAAAGAAAAACTATTAGTAGGTACTAGGCTTTACAATCGCTGTGTCAGTTCCTTGTTCCAGAGCTCTGGAAACTTCAGGTAACTCAAATGGAATTTGAGGGTAGAATCCGTATTTCTGACTTGGACTATGCACACTTTAGCATAATGGTGAACACCTAGCACAGGGTAGCAATTAGCTACAAATTGGTGAGGACCAATTATGACAGGATGGGTAGAATTTTTTTTACAGTCACAACTGTAGATATATCCAACTCTGCCTCTCCAGTCCTTTCTCTGAGGAATAACCATCTACCCTTCTTTGTCCATCATCTCTTCAGGAGTCTCCATGAGGATATAACTTCCATCCCCGAGCAGCTTGGGGGCAATACTGGAAGCTCTTCTAAACACCCTCTGCTCCTGGTGGAATTTGTAGTGGGCTCTTACCAATGTGATACACCACTCCTTGCTGATAGCAAATAGAGTGGACATTACTGACCTCTTGAAATTCAGATGGGATATCAACTTGATCAAAAGAAACAGTCTGACCTAGTTTAAGAAACATCTGGAAAGCACTATATACTGCTGTACAATTAGTGCCCAGTTTCACTGAAGTTGTGTGGGAATCACCTGTGTCGGGACAGACAAAAGCCATGATCTCCACAGGAAGAACACTCTTGTTTTCTATACCTGGAGCAGTCACAATTATTTGCAAAGCTTCTTTTTTTTATCAAATATTTTTTATTGAAATTTTTATGATTACAGAAATGTATAGAATAAACACAAAAATAGTTATGCAATACAAAACTAGCATTGGAGTATTACCACACATGAGTACATAAAATCAACATCATATATAAGCTGTTCTTTCAAGCAAGAATGTTTGAGTATCATCTTAACCACTTCCTTACTGGGCACTTAAACCCCCCTCCTGCCCGGACCAATTTTCAGTTTTCAGCGCTGTCACTCTTTGAATGACAATTGTGCGGTCGTGCGACGTTGTACCCAAACAAACTTGGCGTCCTTTTTTTCCCCACAAATAGAGCTTTCTTTTGGTGATATTTGATCGCCTCTGCGGTTTTTGCACTATAAACAAAAAAATAGCGACAATTTTGAAAAAAGAACAATATTTTTTACTTTTTGCTATAATAAATATCCAAAAACAAAAAAACTAAATTATTCATCAGTTTAGGCCGATATATATTCTTCTACATTGTGTGCAGTGATCAAGGCTTGTTTGCCGAAACTAGTCTGCCCATCGTATTCTTGTACTCACTGGTGTGGTCTACACGAATAAATCAATAGAGGATCACGGAGTTGCCGGCTGTTTCTTCTTATCTCTTGAATATTCTTCTACATATTTTTGGTAAAAAAAAAAAATCGCAATCGGCGTATATTGGGTTGCGCAAAAGTTATAGTGTCTACAAACTATGGACATTGGTTTATGGCGTTTTTATTTATTTTTTTACTGGTAATGGCGCCGATCTGTGATTTTTATAGGGACTGCGATATTCCAGCGGACATGTCGGACGTTTTTGACACTTTTGCGACCAATGACATTTATACAGCGATCAGAAATTTAACTGTCCACTGATTACTGTATAAACATCATTGGCAGTGAAGGGGTTAACCTGCAGGGGGCAGTGAAGGGGTTAACTGTGTTCCCTGGGTGTGTTCTAACTGTGGGGGGGCGGGGTTGGCAGGGGCATGACAGATCTAACTGATCCCAGTGACAGGGATCAGTAGATCTGGCATGCCCACCCTCACAGAACAGAGAACCGGCGTGTTTACATCGGCGGTTCCCAGTTCCGGCTCTCTGGAAGGAGATCGCGGGTCTCCGGCGGACATCGGGCCAAATCTATAGACGTCCTCCCGGCATTTTAGAGCCGCGCTGTAGCCGTCATTCGGCTATGGTGGCGGCGCGAGGAGGTTAAGGTTTATTCGGTATATATATATATATATATATCATGTGCTTTGTATGTCGAACTAAGTATATAGCTTCAACTAGTATACAGGTACTAGAACATAAATGAGGCATAAGAAGTACCTTGCGAACTACCTACACTTGCTTTATCCTCTGATCAAATTATCACCAGAGCAGTTCAAAGAACTTTAAAGAATAAGCATAAAAAATATGACAATACTAAAAACCTTGGTATTCTGCCATCTAGGTGCAAAGGACTTTAATAAAAGAGTGCCATGAGCACCACTGGTTTTCAAATTGTGATATTTTACCTTCCTTACACGCTATTATTTGTTCGTATTTGTAGATTTCATATTTGCAAGGTCTATCAATAGGATATGATTCAGTGTTTAGACCCTACAATTCTATTGTTCCAGTAGGCTGAAGAGGTATGCTGTTCAAGTACTTCTGGTGGAAGGAACAGCAAATAAGTGTAACTTGGCAACCTGTGTCAAATAGAGCCCATAGGACTGAGACCCCTTCCCAATATTTACACCGTAAGAGACATGTCTTCGTTTCTACGTCTCCACCCGTGAAGTCTGGTTTCGGTTCTCCTGGGGAGTATCCGAGATTTAAATACCAATTTTAGTGACAATTACCCGAGATAAACTGTGTCCAACGGTTCAATGTGAATAAACGACAAGGAAGGTGGTCTTCATGAACTTGTCGTATGGAGAAGTCGGATGACCTTGTTATCTTAACATCCCAGATTTGTGACTTAGTATAGGATAACTATCTGGAACGTTTATACTTTAGATG
>BLSH010217990.1:436059-456036 GCA_018402905.1 Glandirana rugosa
AGGGTAGTGACCGTATTAAAGACGGGAGAATTCAGACTAAATTAACTGTCGAAACATAATTGACATTACTTTTGTACTTAGATCCCCGAAGCTTTTCACCTACTTAGCTGTAGGTTTCATTAGGGTGGGTATCTCACTGGCATTCTGATCCCTAACGGGGTTGCAGAGCATGTAATTGCAATGAATTTCTGGTGAGGTAATTTCCTGCCAAGACCTCATCAGATTAACCCCTATGTGGGGTAAGGCAACAGTACTTCAAGGGAAGGACATCTCACTGCCATCTTGTGGTCAGTCAAGATATTGTTTGTATCTGACATAGAACACTTGTTTAGTGATACATCCAGCAAATTCATTACTTAGCACGGACAGCATATAGTGCCATCTTGTGGATGTCGATAATACATCTCAAAATTAAGGAACTATTCATATTACATCCCTAGATTCATGTTTTCATTACAGTTAATACAAAGCTGTCAATTAAATCAGACTTAAGAGGGCAGAAATTATGCCAGTGATGGGAATATAAATGAACCAAATGGCTCAGGAAAAAGGGAGATAAATGAATTAGAGAAAGGCAACCAAAGACTCAAGTGGCTGCAGCTGTAGGTATAGAGACAGACATTGCTAAATTATTTCATGGACTGAGGAACACCTGTAGATTCAGTTCTGTGTTCAAGCCTCCTGGCACCAAAGTGCCCAATCGGAATATCCATTCCTTTTCTCTCTGAAGTAGTATCTTATCAAAGTCTCCTATTCTTTGTGATAGTTTCAGAACATAGAATCCTTTTACTTTGAGGCCGTTAGTTTGTCTGTTATGGAATTTTGCAAAGTGCTTCGCAATGGGGCTTTCATCATCAGGGGATTTGATACTTAAGAGGCGTTGCCCTATGCGGACCTTCAGGGGACGCTTTGTCTTTCCGATATATAATTTGCGGCATGGACATTCCAGCATGTAAAGTACCCTTGCTGTGTCGCAGTTGATGAAGGCTTTTATCTGATAGGTACGTTTGCCATTGGAGTCAGTAAATCTGTCAGTTTTCTCTACAAAGCGACATATATGGCATTTGCCACAGGGATACATCCCTCTTAGGACTGGGAGGTCGGTGAGCCAATTCCGTGGAGTAGACTTGGTGTATTCAGACCTTACCAGCTCATCCGTCAGATTTCTCATTCTCTGGGCTACCAATGAGGGTTGAGAACCCACTATGGATGCCATTTGTGGTGCTCTGGTCAGGACATGCCAGTGTTTTGACAGGATATTTCTCACCTCTTCCCACTGGGTCCCGAATGTAGTAATGATCCTTACGGGGTCTTGACTTATATCTTTCACCTTCCGTTCACCCTTGGGTACCAGCAAATCTGATAGCCTCTCTCCCTAAATCGTCTATAGAGCTGTTCAGATTCCTCTCTGAATTCCGAATCTGATGTGCAGTTCCGGCGAATACGCAAAAATTGTCTCGTAGGTATCCCCCGAATCACGGACTGGGGATGATGGCTCGTGGCTTCCAATAGCGTATTCGCGGCAGTAGCCTTCCGGAAGGTTTTAGTTGTCAATGACTTCCCTTCTATGCGGATTTGGAGGTCAAGGAAAGAGATCTGTGCGACATCATAGTTGAATGTTAAGCGTATATTGCGTGTGTTGTTATTGAGTTCTTCCAGAAACTACCATGCACAGCTGCACCAGATTCTAAGTGCACCAATTTTAGTAAATCTACCTTACAGTATCTGTATGTAGTCCATTGCACTAACTCCTTCATGAGTGTCTCGATACAAGTGGATTAATTCCACAGCTGAAAGTGTCACTAGGGTGTTCACTATCATTGTCCATTCTGTGAGAATAGCTACCTGATATGGGTTCTTCTTTTATATGAACTGGTAGGAAAGCACAGGGTAAGGGCTCATGCACACTGCATCTCAAAGAAGCTGCCCCTAAAGGCTTTTGAGCTTTTCGGAGCTCTCATTTTTTTCTGCTTGGAAACTCCCCTCCATGTTAGCGAATGTGTACATGCACACTATGGCGGTTTCAGGAGTTTACAGTCATATGCTCTTACAGGCAGAAAAAAAAAAACCCCACCAAGTAGAAAAGATGCAAGAGTGCCAAAAAATGTGTGAAAATCATGAAAAAGGGCAAAAAAAGCTCAAAGAAGCTCGAAAACACACATTAAGGCTGCTTTCACACTGGAGCGTTTTACAGATGCTACTTAGCTAAAAATAGCGCCTGTAAAGCGCCTCAAAAGTCCCCCCCAATCCACCGCAATGTGAAAGCCCTGAGTGCTTTCACACTGGGGCGGTGCGCTAGCAGGACGTTACAAAAAGTCCTGCAAGCAGCATCTTTGGGGCGGTGAGGGGAGCGGTAATATACCACTCCTCTACTGCCCCTGCCATTGAAATGCATGGCAAGCGCTGCCGAAGCGGCTGCACACCGCCTTGGTAGCGCTGAGCGCCGGCACTTTTAACCCCTTTTTAACCCCTTGTGGGTTAAAAGCGCGGCGCTCCCGCCCGCATAGCGGAGCCCTATCGCTGGTAAAACTCCGCTAAAACTAGTGGGATTTTACCGCGGGTACCACTCCAGTGTGAAAGTAGCCTTAAAAAAAGGAAAAATGAGCTGACGGGAGGGTTTCTGTAAAAAACACTTATGCTCCAAAAGGCTCAAAGAAGCACAATAAAAACATGCAAATGAGCACAAAAAAAGCACAAGCTTCCTTGAGCTTTTAGGCAGAGAAGTAAAAGCTCAAATGCCTGTAAAAGCAGCTTTTTTTAGCTGCAGTGTGCATGAGCCCTAAAGCCTCGTACACACGCTGCGATTGTCATACAACCGCACGTCCAATTTTTCCCAAAATTGGCTGTCCATGATTTTGTCTAGAGGAAGTTCAGTTTTCGTGCGTCACCTTTTGGGCCCCTTCTGCTAATTTTGTGTTAGCAGGAGTTTGGTGAGCGTTGATTAGCGATTTTCAGATCTTTACTGATCGGTCGTTCATCAACCAGTTGTGTTGAGAATTAGGGAGAGAAATCTTTCTGTTGTTGGGCTAGGAGTCCTTGCTTTGACCCAAGGCCTTCGCAAGAAGAAGAGAAAATGGAAAATTGAATTCAAATACATACCGTAATTTTCCTTTCCTGACGAGCTCCATGGCAGCACAGCTGGGTATAGGCTCCGTCCTCCATACCTCCAGGACTTAACTCATATAAATTTGAACCCATCTATCTACAGCCTCGGCGTTCTGTAACTAGTCCTACCAAGCTGGATGGGATCTGTGCTGCCATGGAGCTCATCAGTAAAGGAAAATTATGATAAGTATTTGAATTCAATTTTCCGTTTTCCAGATGGCTCCATGTCAGCACAGCTGGGAACTAACTAGCCAAACAGGGGAGGAATAATGCTACACACCCCTCAATTCTGGCTAAAAACAGAAGCCAGGATGCCTCTGCTAAACTCAACTCATTCAGGCTTCCTCTATACAGTAATAAGCCCTGAACGTATATATATTGGTGCCCACGTAGCTGCCTTGCAGATAGTCTCAAGCACTCGGCCTGCTGCCACTCTAAAAGTCGAGACCTTTCTAGTGAAGAGTGCCGTGAATCTCCTGGCACGGCCAACCCTTTCAGCTTGTAGGCCAAGGAGATGAACTTCACCAACCAAGAAGCAACAATTTTGTTGGAAGCCGTGAAATCAATATATGATCTACCTGGAATGACCAAAAGATGCTCCGACTTCCTGATGGCGAAATTGCCTTGATTAAACATTGCAAAGTTTGGCTCACATCCGATGGGCTAATTTCTTGAGTACTCCCCAAGAGGAATGTAGGAAGGAGAACCTCTTGTGTTATATGGACTCTGAAGGTCGGTTCGGGCACAAATTTGCGCATTGGCATGAGTACCACCCTGTCTGGGAAGTACGCGAGTATGGGTTCTTTAACCCCAAGGCCACCAATGCTGACTCTCTTCTGGCTGATGTAATTACCACCAGCAAAACAGTTTTCAGTGAAAGGTACCACAGGGTGACTGAAGGCATCTGATGCAAAAAACATCCAACACCAATGGGAGATCTAGTTCGGAAACAATTCAAGATTTCAACCAAATTGCAACTTGAAAAACAATATAATTAATTGTTGGATGCCCACTGTATGCTGGTGAAAGCAGAGATAGGCAGAATGTGTGCCTATAGCATACTGTGTGCCTATAGCATACTTACGCTTAGACCTAAATCAAGCCCAGCCTGCAGAAATTTCAGAACAGACTTCTGAAGAGTCCAGTGTAAAATCTTGATCAGCAGTAATCCTGCGAGTTTATGCCATATTCTACTATAAGCACTGTTTTCATAAGAGTATTCACAACCTTTACAAAGCATTTGAGATCCATTAGCCTCTACCTCTCAAGACACAAGCCATCATCCTGAGTCTGTCGTATGGGACTTTAGAGAAGATTTGATCTTACAGGCAGAGGGAGTCGATCATTGACACTCATTAGGAGGAGCAGAGGGTACCAATGCCCCCTCGGCCAATCTGGGATCACCAGAACTGTCATCTTCAACCGTTACAGCCTTAGCTGGAAGCTGAGAAACAGAGGGAGCGTCAGAAAAGTATGCACTGCCTTGGAGATCCACGCTGCGATCAGCACCTCCACCCCGATTGCTTGCGGATTCTGGACCCTGGAATAGAATTTCAGCAACTTGATGTTGACTGGGGATGTGAGTGGGTCTACCTCTGGAAGAAAATAGCAAGGTCTGTTAGTTCTCGAAAGACTCAAAGTAGTCTGGATCATCCATTGTCATCCAGAAATGTCCTGGATAAAAGTTTGCCTGAAGATTCTTCTGACCAGGCACATAGGCCACAGATAACAGCAGAAGATTGACTTGAGCAGATTCTGGAAACAGAGAAACCTCCTTCAGGAGGGAGAGACTGAGCCTTGTTTCCAGATGTAGGCATTGCGCTGTCTGTCTAACTTCACCAGGACAGATTCACCCTGGATGAGGGGACTGAAGGCTAGGAGCCTGAAATGCTGCTCTCAATTCCAGGATGTTATACACCATCTTGGACCCTTGAAAAAAACCATTGGCCCTGAGCCCACTGCTCTTGAAGTAGGGCTCCTGTTCTACTTTACTGGTGTCTGACTTCACGACCAGCCACTAGGTCATCAAAAGGGAATGACATTGCAGACCATTTCATTTCTCCAACCACAAGTTTAGGCCACTGATCCAGAAACTTGACTTGAATGGGGTGAGAGTGCAATTGAGACTACCTGAGCGAGGCTATTTCTACGGCTCAATTTGAGACGTGAAGGATGAGAGATCTCCAGGTACGGCCTGAAATGCTTGCCTTAAGGGACCAAGTGTCCATATCAAGCCGTACCTATGTCCTCAGAAGAGGCACAAAGTGCCCATAAGGCATGTATGGGTGGCACAATCCCAAAATACCAGAAACATCCTGACGTGGAGCTCTTTGCTAACTTCTTGGATTATGTGCTGGCTTACCAGTTTTTCCTGGACTCCCACCCAGAAATTCAGAAGTTGACCTCTCTGAAGTGAGCATTGAAACTGACTCTTGAACTTCGGTCTTCTTTACCTCAACAGACGTTCATCCTGATGCAGGAAGCCAAAACTTACCCTATTTTAATTTCTTATATTTAGGCTTGCCCTTCCAAGATCAAGAATAATGCAGTTATTGAGTACATCCTTAAAGGCCATCTTCTGATAGTAAGGTCATGTATCTGGCCAGTCCCACAAGGAACACCCACTGACCAAAGGGATGCTCCCAAATCCTGGACATCTTTCTGTTCAAAAGGGCATAACTGCCCTCCTGCTGTGATAACATGCTCCAATCTTGTAGAGCAAGCATTTCATTCAGCCACCATAAGGGAATTGTCAAGCTGTCCTCTGGAGGCACTTGAAAAACTTCCACAGCTTTATTTCTATTTAAAGACATTTCCCCAGCCTTACAAAAGGAGCAATAAAAAAATTCTGGACAAAGGTCATTCTCCTATTTCCTGTTCAAAAGAGACTGAAGAGGACTGATTGGCTTGAGAAGGATTTGAGATCAGTTTTAATGGTCCTGAAAGGAACACTGGACATTGCCAAAATAGATGGCCCTTGCTGAAGATGAATTCAGCAATTCCTTAGAATGTCTTGAATACATGCTTAATTAATTGTGACAGCTTGGTCTCCATCATCGTAATCACTGTCTGCCTGAACAATGTAGGAATCACATCTTCAATCACATCTTCTTGGGCAGAATCTAGCAAGGGTTCATTTGCCTGAGGGGTTTTGAGACTGCTCATTGGCACAATATATGACCCCTTCACAGAGTGAGTGGAGGAACTCCTTTAGAATGTATTGGCCACTTGTTCAATGAATACAACAACCTGGCAGGTGTGAACATCTTTATGGCTGGCTGCTTGAACAAGCAGGGCTTATACAGTCATGCTCATCTGTCTCTTCTTTTTGGAAAATTCCGAAGAAGATGGTTTTGCTCACTGATAGAAAAGACAACCATTTCACAGGATGAATGCAAACACTTCTTTAGAGTATATTAGCCTCATGTGACAATCGGTTAGCTGTCTTACCCATGGCTGATTGAACAAAGAGGTGTTCATGCAGTCATGACCATCCTGAAACTCAGAAAACAGGCTGTTTCGCCTGGTATGGCTAGTCAGATTCTCATTGCCAGAGCAGAATACCCTAAGGGTGAGCAGAGACCAGTCCTTTAGAGTGCATTATCAATGTGCTTTTGGATTCTGGCATCCTATTAGGTGTCATCTCTATCCCTGGCTGGTTGAGCCAGTAGGATACATACTGGCATACCCATCTGCATCTTCCTTTTATAGAGTCTGAAGAGGGATGTTTGCTTGGGAAAGCTATGAGACTGCTCATTGCCAGAGCCTATAACCCCTTCATAGGGTAAGGGGAAACACTCCTAAGTGTATTTGCCACTTGTTTAATAAATGTGACAACCTGTTATGTATCATATTCTCATCTCTGATTGCTTGAACAAAGCAAGAGTCATACAGTCATGTTCATCCCTGTCTTCTTAATGAGGAGCCTGAGAGGGCTGTTGTCCTTGGGAAAGCTCTGAGACTGTTCATTACCAATATAGATTACTCTTACACATGGTTTTGTGTACCACTTAACAAAGAAGCCCAGAAAAATAATTAAATGCAGTAAAATAGTTTGCTCAGTAACAACCCTAAGGCTAGGTCTCCACTACTGCGACACCAAAGTCACACAATTTGGAGTGCGAACTTGATGCAACCCTGAGTGCAGCCCTGATCCAACTTTACACTCTCTGGACAAAAGCTGCAACAATTGGGAACAAAGTAGTGCAAAAACCTTTTTTGGATCTGCTGCGACCTCACCAAATGGAATGGGGGGCCATAGAATACATAGATTTTGACTTGTCATGCAACTTAACATGTTTCAAGTCGCACAACAACTTGCCATAGTGAAAACAGAGCCCCAAGGGTTAACCACAGCTAGAGGGAGACTTCATCTACAGCCCTGATCAACAGGTGGTAATTAGTTAACCTTACCCTGCAGTATCAGTACACAATGAAAGTTTTGTTCAGAACAGCAACAAAAAAGTAGGGATTTGCAACAGAATTATATTATTCTGCCATGTACACAAACCACTCAAGGAAATTGTAGACATTGTAAAAACATGCTTCTCCCCTTATTTTTTTTTTTGGTAAAAAACTGAAGAACACAACAAATGTAAAAAGGATGTCATAGATTTCAACAGGCAAAAGCTGACTACCGTATTCATCCACAGGTGGCCCCTCTACCTTCCCTGGGCTGGTCTTTGAAAAGGGTTGGCACAATGGCACAATATTAAAGCAAACATGAGAAGCCACCAACGGGTTAATGCCATGTGTAAACAGACAAAGTACTACTTTGTGCACCTGTTACGCAGAGTACTCCCTGTGGAGGAGCTCAGGGTATGCATAGTGGCAGCATTCATTCGCATACAAAGCATTTTTAACTTTAGCTCACCCAACTCCGCCATCCGACTGTAACATTGGCACAGCGCGGGTGCGTGTGCCTGGGGAAGACTCTGCCGATACCGCTGTCCACTTACCAAGAATCCACTCCAAACAAGGCTGTTAGCCGTGATATAAGCCACCCTGAAAACCAGCAGCGGGGTTCCCTGGATTATGGGTCATTTAGCCAAGACAGGAGGGACTGCGTCCAGCCAAATACACATGCATGGACGGACGGCCAGCCCTTTAGACCAGCCAGGTAGAGGAGCACACCAAGGTCCTGCGCATAGGAGGAAAAAAGAAGAACACAGAGACTAGAGTAGCTTTGAGAAAGGGGGGTTGGACCCCAGAAACACTTCAGCTCCGAACCTGTGATGGTATCAACTGATACATTTTGGCAGTGCAAACTACTTTGTCCAAGCTGCTCTAGTTCAGAGGAAGGGGGGTTGCACCCCAGAAACACGGCACTTGATACCTCATGATGGTATATAGCACATGTTCACACAATTTGTCATTTGGGGGCTTAGAAATGTTGCTGTTTGTAAGTAAACACCTTTTAGGAATGCCATCATGGACCAAATCTATGTGCACAAGGAGTGTGCTCATTGAATTTTGGAGTTTTAGGTATTAAATAACATTGCAAAATTGGCATTCACATTAGTTAGGCCAGTGTTTAACAACTCCACTACCAAAGATGCAAGCACAGATCATGTTTTCGGGATTTGACACAGATGATTTTTTGCATTTTCAGTGCCTTAGTAATTAGCACAGTCATTTCTTGAAAACAGGATCTGTTACTGCCACTTGAGGAGTTAAGTTGCGAAACACCGAGTGAAGTTAACAAAGCATTCACATTTCAAAGTGTGTACAAATTTGTAAAAAAGTACAAACAATCAGTATAAAGTAAAAAAAAAAACATGCCAATAGTTGTCAACAAAACATTAGACAAGTCCAAGAGGAAATTAGAATTTGGCAAGCATGTCCCTACAATCGGTCAGTCTGCACTGTAAAGCTGTAGCAGCCTCCTTGATATGCTCCAGTTCCTTGCAACACTGTAAAATATCTGCACTCATTCTGCCAATAGTACAATGTGGAAGATGAGGACCTGTTAATAAGAGTAAAATGTATTAAGGCAATGATGGTCAAGTGGCTGAGGCCCTACATAGTGATTTCGGGCCAAATTAATAGTAAACCTCATTAAATACTTACCTACCAAGTAGATTGTTGGGTGTGACCTGCTTGCCTACCCTGAATGTAAACACTGACACTACTCTGTAATCTTTGCCCTGGTGTCTGGGTCTCAAAAACTAGGCTACCTATCAACACACACAGCTCCATACACCTCTACAAAGCACTACATACTTTGCTAATATGTGGACTAGGTGTTTGCTTTTTGAGATTTAAACACTTGACATGTCAATACATAAGAAGCAATATAAGAACAATACTTACTTGCACAAAGAACAGGCTCACCAACACCTTCCTCCTTTCCCAGATCGCTTTGGCCCTCCCTGTGACTCATGTTGGTGGATTTTTCGCCAAGTAGTCCAAGGTCTATTCTGGGTCCAGGAGACACATCCCATGGCTCCATTTTCAGATCTTGGGGCACATCTTCACACTCAATTTCCTCTAAAAAAAAGTAAAATACAACATTCATTAATCATCCCAAAGTCACATGCTTGGATTGGGGCCTAGATGGGGGTTAATGGGCTATACTGCTTGGATTGGGGCCTAGATGGGGGGTTAATGGGTTATACTGCTTGGATTGGGGCCAATAAGCGTATGGGTATGCCAGATGAAGTTGCATTATGCTTTGTCTTGTGTTGTGTCTTGCAGGCATCATCAGTGATAAATTTAACTTACCTGAGTTTCTGCCCCATTTTATTGACCAGTACCATCAGCTACCTTGTCTCTGGAAGGTCAAGAGTAAAGAATGCTCCAATAAAACACTAAGGCGGGCAGTATTGGACAAACTGGCAGAGCTGTGTAAACCCATTTGCTCTGATGCTGACTATAAATATGTGCGTGAGAAAATTGCCAACATCAGGACCACATATAAGAGGGAGCAGAATATGATCTGACAATTGGAGAGGTCAGGAGCTGCAGTAGATGACGTCTTTGTCCCCAGGCTGTGGTACTTCGACAGCTTGCGGTTTCTCACCAAGCAGGCTGACCCCAGGCCATCTATTTCCACCCTGCCTTCTACCTCTGCTGAGGCCACAGCTCCTGAACCTGAAGATGAAAATGTGGAGTAGCCCATCTTGATACAGGTATAGCATTGTTGAACATATTGTCATAAAAAAGCACAATGATAATAACTAAACATTATTGCCAAAATATTTGAGCCTTAAGAAAGTTGGTTCCATATCAAAGTACAGTTGTGCCCAAAAATGATTTGAAGGATAAATCCAAATGCTGGTGCCAGAATGATAGTCTTTTCTATTTCTAAATATTCAATTAGCAACAGTGAGGAAATGTCAATTTGGTTTGATTGATGACCAACATAATATATTCTAATAATGTCACATTTTTATACACAGGAAAGTGTCAGTCTGGACGAGCCAGCTGGAAGTTCTCAGGCTGTGGAGTCCCCGATACCTCCACTACATCTTGCTGCTAAAAGAGACTGAAAGACCAAAAACCGGAAGGAGACGGCTTCAGCATTTTAAGAGAGAGAGCTTTTAATGGATAATACCCATCTTTCTGAGTATGTGCCTCCACCTCCACTACCTCTACAGACACCCCACCCACCCCACCCACCAAAGCAGCATGTCGGTCAGTGGCAATATCAGCCACATGACCCCCACCAACAGCCATGGTTTGGGGATTATCCCCACTACCCCCATTTATGATTTCTATTATTCTCTGTATTTTTTTATGTAATATTTTCTTTTCTTTTGGTTATTTTCCACATTTTCTGCATACAACTCCCTTTTTGTTTCAGTTTGATTCTTTTTGATGACAGATAGCATGTCTAATTTAATTTATATTCTTGATTTTTGCTTCACAATAAAGAATCATGTGAAGAAGAATACTTGCCTATGTTTTTTTGATTCAAATTACAGGTTTGAAGAAGGCAGTTACCTTAAAAAGAAAAGCAGTAACGCAGAATTGGGGGTGCGGCTGGACCCGGAGGACTGGCAGATCATGACCATAGCTCTCTCCAAATCCTTTAAAAATGTTCTTATCTTGGAGAATGCATACAAAGTACTCTACAGATCGTATTACACTCCAGCATGGCGGGCACGATTCATCCCATCTTACTCTCCTCTTTGCGTTTGCGGTTGTACGCAGGAGGGTAATATGGCACACATTTGGTAGCAATGTTCAAAAGTACACAGACTATGGATTAGAGTGTATGCCCTTCTTTGTAGCCTATTCCATACTAACATTAAGAAAGACCCTTATGAAGCTCTCCTTTGTAAACCAATCCTTACACTGCTCCGTTCAGAACGCCAATTAGCATCACATCTGTTTGCTGCAACTAGGTTGACTATTGCTAGGGCCTGGAAGACGCCCATACTCAGCTTTGAAGCTGTTAAGAATTGCATGAATAACAGCATGGTAAATGAAAAATTGTCGGCAATAGTAGCAGATACTCATGATAAATTTCTCCAGGTCTGGCAACCCTGGGTTGCTTATGCCCACCCCTCTAGATTTGATTCTACATTGCTCTCACTCTGATATGTTCCGCTGACTTCTTTTCTTCTTCTTTTCTTCCTCTTTCCTCTTCTTCTCTCCCTTATTTCTACTTTTATCCTGTCTCTTACTCTTTATTTACCTCATCGGGACACCCGGCCTAGGCCTGGATAATTTGGTTACACTGTTTAGATTTTATTTTATTGTATGGCATATTTTTTGAACTACGTTCTTCTCAAGCATTGTCCTTATCCGAGACGCATGCCTGCGCCCCGAAATCATTTATAATTTGTTCTATTTTTCTACTTATTTGTTCACTCCTTGATAATTGCAATGTGACCGCTATTACCATGACCTGTCCTGTTGAACTGATTATTAATAAAAAACCTTCGTACAAGAAAAAGAAAAGCAGTAACAATTACCAAGGGACACCAACATATTTTCATTTTTCATATTTAAATCTCAGGGATAATGGTATTGTGGTAACCTCCAAAAATAATCATACAACAAGAATAATGGGAATAATATTTCTATCACTGCAGAACAAATGTCTTTTTAATTATGGTTGTAACATGAGTATCACCAGCAAGGCAGCTGCATTATTATCACATTCAAGAAGATAATAATGTGTGCTATTTCAATTGCCACTTGACGAATGTGAATTGTGAATTACGAACGCAGGTTTACACGACCGAACACTTCCAGGTCGTTCCTGGGTTCCAAACATGCGTGTTTGTACTTTTAACTTTTGTTTGTCCAACTTCTGTACTGACGTGCCGAAAATCAGACGTGGCCTTGTCGGCAGGCAAAAATTTTCTAGTCGGCTCAGCTTTTGTTGGACGATAAATGAAAATCGGCTGTCGAATGGAGCATACTAACGGCAAGATTATCGGATGACAGGCTGTCTTACGGGAATTTTCGGACGATAATTGGCGTATTGGTGTACGGGCCTTAAGTCTACCAATGCATCTGAGAGCAGATTACACCCTTTAGGAGCATGTTGAGGACGTTGATTTAAATTATATTGCTCATCCAGACTCCTGTTAATCTTACTTCAATCTCAGCAGTGCCTTCGAATGTAGCCCTCTTTTGGGATGGGGGGCGGGGGGTTTGGAGAACTGGCATTCTCCAAGCAGGATATTGCATTAAACCTGTAGGTAAATAAGAGAATCAGAACCTGTGTTAAGTGTAAGAGTGGGTTTTGTAATAAAGTTGGTAGTGCCCTCACCTTCCTGAGAAAGTAAACAGATCTCTAATTGAGTCATTGAGCTATTAAGTAATTGAGGTCAGAAGAGCTACTGCAACCAGTATATAACATTAACACTAAGCATAACTTAGCACACCAGTATAGAAATAATACAAGCTTTATATAAGAAGGGATTAATAACAGTACATACTGTACATCCAATGTATAAACAGGTGTTATTAACAAAGGACCTATACGAGTCCTGGTGGAATTGCGCACATATACCGGGCTACAGTATATAAAGTTATTAATACAGCTACCTCCAGGTGAATGTTGCAGCAAAGTCCAGTTGCAGGGCAGGATGATGTGCCATCTGTCTTTGTCTTGGAGACCTGAAGACAAGATCTGCGTTCTTAAGGAGATCCTACGACTGTTGTCCAACCAGCCTGAAACACAGCGTCTCATTAGCAGGAGTTGTAGTGTGGCACTGGAACTCTGAGCCGGCCTATCTACTTTAGTGTCTCACTAATAGTTTCTAATCTGACATGCAACTGAACCTCTAAGCCTGTGAACTCAACATGGCTAGTGGAAGCCTAATCTGACTAAAACCTATGCTGGTTGTCAAGCCATAACCTAAAACTAACTATAGAATCCCACACCAGAAGGGACAGGGTTAACTAGAAGAACAGGAGATGCATATAAACTACATTTCAATAAACAGGTTCATCTATCAATATATTGGAAGGTGCTACTATACAGTAGCACAGACCTAGCTGTCTGGAATTGTGCATGTGAAATAAGAACAAGGCAAGGCAGAGATACTCTGTCACAAGGATTTACACTAGATGTACTCTTAGCAGCTGCAGTTAAAGTGTGAGATCTTACTTGCATAATAGCCCCTCCTGATTTGGAGTTTAGCAGCATGGACAGGACATGTGGCTGAGATTTTCTCTCTCTCTACACTTCCTCCTTCCAGGGTTTCAAAGGCAACAACTCAGGGACAGGAAGTGCGTGCATTTTACAGGCATTTACAAATACAGACAGTAGAGGCCAGCAGAACCCTACAGGAGGATTAAAGTATATGTAAGCACTCACATTGTAAGACAAACCATTACGTTTAAAATAGAAATGTGTATACATATAAAAAATATTATAAATACTTTTTTTCTCAATTTTTTTATAAGTGATTATATACACTATTCTCAGCTCAAACAAACAGCAGCACATTGGTGTTCCCAATGAATAGCTGTGCAGAGGAGGGAGCATGTCAGCACAAGTCTGATCACTGGATGAGAGGGGGCTGAGTTCCAGCACAGCTAGAAGGCTGACCACACTGTGTTCTTGTGCCTGGTGTGGTCAGTTTTTAATAGGAAAGCAGAGGGATTGGCATGAACAACAGGTATTTCACACAAAGGAAGCAATACAAAGACAACAGGATACTTTTCTTATACAAGTACATGGTACAGCAGGCACATATCAAGAATATGAAATTCTGGGTTGACATATTATTTAGGTTAAAGCTCACTGAAGTCGCAGAAATGCGGATGCAGTCAGACAGACATGTCTTTCGACAACAGTCATGCAGGGGGTCTAAATATAATTTTGCAGCTTAATAAGCACTCCAGTTAAGCTGACCATACACAGCAAATTTCAGCCGGTTCTTATTGAACCAGCCAAAATTTGAGCCATGGGTGGTCCTGTTGTGCCTTAACAGACTGATTATGTACAATACTCCATCTGTGGCTTTCTTGACCACAAACTACCAGGATCAGACAGCACTGCAACCAGGAGTAGTCAGAGTGCTTCCAAGTTCACAGTACTGAGGAAATATCAGACATCAGATCTCTCCTCCACCATTCAGTCAATCATTCTCTTTTACTCTTTAGTGGGAATGTATAATGGTTTTATATTTATATTCTTTATGTGTTATGTTTAATATGAAGAATGTTTCCTGTTAAATATTGAATATAGCATATTAATATTTCATATTTACTGCCATATTTAAAAAATTAGTTCTCCAAAATTTGATGTGCCATTTTATTGCTATTCTGTGAATAGTGTGTAATCTGATCAGCCATTTAGAGCACACATAGTTGATTGAGTTAGGGGAGATCAATAACTCACAACCTTGTTCTTAAACTCTTTAAAATGCTACACTGTGCTGTCTACAAATGATCCGCACCAACTCAATTTAATTAAGCCTGTCCTCAACCTATCTCTTCAATTCTAAAGGACTTGTCAAAAACGGTGTATGCATGTTTATTTACACTTTACATTTTATTTTGTGAATGACTAGCATACTTGCCAACAGTCCCTATTTTCCCAGGACAATGCTGAATTTTGGACCCTCATCCCGATCGGAGCCCGTCCCAACCGAAATCCCAGGATTTTGATCTTTTCACGGGCACCGGCACTTCTTATGGCACTGCCGCAGCTCACTTCAAAAACATGGTTGAGATATGGCCTCTTTCCAGCTACCTGTGTGTTCAGTGGAGAGGGGAGGGGCCTCCGATCCGTTCAGCTAATCGGCTTCTCTCTTCAGTGTACAAGTAGACAACTCTCTCGCTATATACCATATTTGAGGCTGCGCTATATACCATGTGTGAGGCTGTGCTATATATCATGTGTGAGGCTGCCCTATATACCATGTGTGAGGCTGTGCTATATACCAATATATGCGAGGATGCGCTATATACCATGTGTGAGGCTGTTCTATATACCATATTTGAGCCTGTGCTATATACCATATGTGAGGCTGTGCTATATACCATATGTGAGGCTGTGCTATACACTATATGTGAGGCTGCGCTATATACCATGCATGAGGCTGTGCTATACACCATGTGTGAGGCTGTGCTATATAACGTGTGAGGTTGTGCTATATACCATGTGTGAGGCTGCCCTATATACCAGGTGTGAGGCTGTGCTATATACCATATGTGAGGCTGCACTATATACCATGTGTGAGGCTATGCTATATACCATGTATGAGGCTGCGATATATACCATATGTGAGGCTGTGCTATATACCATGTATGAGGCTATGCTATATACCATGTATGAGGCTGTGCTATATACCATGTTTGAGACTTTGCTACAGTATCTCACAAAAGTGAGTACACCCCTCACATTTTTGTAAATATTTTATTATATCTTTTCATGTGACAACACTGAAGAAATGACACTTTGCTACAATGTAAGGTAGTGAGTGTACAGCTTGTATAACAGTGTAAATTTGCTGTCCCCTCAAAATAACTCACCACACAGCAATTAAAGGGAGGG
The DNA here is from genome assembly GCA_018402905.1 of Glandirana rugosa. Classification (NCBI taxonomy): domain Eukaryota; kingdom Metazoa; phylum Chordata; class Amphibia; order Anura; family Ranidae; genus Glandirana; species Glandirana rugosa. The sequence goes on from BLSH010217990.1 coordinate 452,132, forward strand.
GATCATGCTCTGCTTCAGTATGTCACAGTACACGTTGGCATGCATGGTTCCCTCAATGAACTGTAGCTCTCCAGTGCCGGCAGCACTCATGCAGCCCCAGAACATGAAACTCCCACCACCATGCTGGACTGTAGGCAAGACACACTTGTCTTTGTACTCCTTACCTGGTTGTCACCACACACGCTTGACAAAATCTGAACCAAATAAGTTTATCTTGGTCTCATCAGACCACAGGACATGGTTCCAGTAATCCATGTCCTTAGTCTGCTTGTCTTCAGTAAACTGTTTGCAAGCATACTATGCATTATCTTTAAAAGAGGCTTCCTTCTGGGATGACAGCCATGCAAACCAATTTGATGCAGTGTTCGGCATATGGTCTGGGCACTGACAGGCTGACCCCACACCCCTTCAACCTCTGCAGCAATGCTGGCAGCACTCATATGTCTATTTCCCAAAGACAACCTCTGGATATGATGCTGAGCACATGCACTCAACTTCTTTGGTCGACCATGGCGAGGCCTGTTCTGAGAGGAACCTGTCCTGTTAAACCCCTGTATGGTCTTGGCCACTGTGCTGCAGCTCAGTTTCAGGGTCTTCGCAATCTTCTTATACCCTAGGCCATCTATACGTAGAGCAACAATTCTTTTTTCAGATTCTCGGACAGTTCTTTGCCATGAGGTGCCATGTTAAACTTCCAGTGACTAGTATGAGAGAGTGAGAGCGATAACACCACATTTAACATACCGGCTCCCCATTCACACCCGAGACCTTGTAACACTAATAAGTCACATGACACTGGGGAGGGAAAATGGCTAATTGGGCCCAATTTGGACATTTTCACTAAGGGGTATACTCACTTTTGTTGCCAGCGGTTTAGACATTAATGGCTGTGTGTTGAGTTATTTTGAGGGGACAGTAAATGTACACTTTTATACAAGCTGTACACTCACATTGTACTTTACATTGTAGCAAAGTGTCATTTCTTTAGTGTTGTCACATGAAAATATATAATAAAATATTTACAAAAATGTGAGGGATGTACTTACTTTTGTGAGATACTTTATATACCATGATCTGTGAGGCTGCGCTATATACCATGATCTTTGAGGCTGAGCTATATACCATGATCTGTCAGGCCGCACTGTATACTCTGTCCTGTGAGGCATCATGGTGGGTTGAATGATTTCATATGCTATTACAATGTAATAATAGAAATAATGTGCTTCAATCAACCTGACACCATAACCATGGTGGATGATTGAAGCGCTAACACCAAGTGTTTGGAGTATCTTTATCTACTGATTATTAAACTTTCTGGAATACACATATTGCTATTGTGGTGTAGGATCTGGGCCTGCTGTCCCACCATCCCTCTTTCCTTCCTTCCTTCTCTCTCCTTCCCTCCCTATTTCTTTCTTTCTTTCTTTCTTTCTTCCTCCATCCCTCATTCATCTCAGATTTGAACTACACCCCTTTGAGCCACGCCTCATTTAAGCCACTCCCACCATTTCGTTTAAGCCACGCCACATTTTTCACCTCCGCCACACCTACAAACAAATGCCCTGCCCCTAATTATAATAAGACCCCGCCCACAGACAAAAAAGGCCCTATACATTTTTTGACAATGTTGGTAACTATGGACTAGGGATACTAGGTACCCCTACCCTTTCACATTGGGGGAGGGCAGAATCTGAGTACAACTACTGTATGTTCCCTTCACTCATTCACATGAAGGGGAGGGCAGAATCTGGGTGCCCCTCTTATTGGTAAAGGGGTTTTCCAGATTTCAGTAAGTCTCCCTCACGCAGACCATCACAATCACCATGACAGGGTTATGGGGAAGAGGCCATGGTCCTCATCAACATAAGTACAAGGTGTTTTGGGGACCTTCCATGTTGAGGGCATGTAGCCTGGTATTGTTCAGCCTGCCAGTGCATGACCGGACAAGAGTCTGGTGTGGATTACTGAGGTACCTCACTTTTTTTCCCCTTGATTTCTTAATTTTTGCTTGAAAAGTTTTGTATGTGGTCCTTTTTTTTAAAACTCTCCTTGGCTCCTATGTTTACATGGCTGGGGATTCCCAGCCAGTAAGTTAATGGTGCCTGATAATGATACAGGATTTTAAGAATGGGTTGGGCGCAGGCAACCAATGACAGCTGTATAAGGAAGCTGCCATATAGAATAGTGGTAGAAAAATGACAATGTATGATGTTCAGCTCCAAGCAAAGGTTGTCTTCTGTATAAACCAGGAGCTGATCCCTAATGCTGTCGTAGGAATGCATTCAGACACATGTACAAAAAAACTTTCAAACATCCCCATAGGTTTACTGTCAGAGGCTGTCAGAGGATTTGGGAAAATAGATAAACATGTGCCACAGCAAGGATGTTATTTTCTTTTATTGTTTTTAAACTGGAGCTTTGAAGTCTGCATGAATACATCCATGACAGATTCCGATCTTTGGTCATTTTGATTTGACCCGGCAAGGGTGATGTCATGATGCCGAGATTGCACGCTGCACAGCTCAGTGTACATCATGAACAAGCAGGTAAGAAGAGATATACTATTTTTCTTCTGCATAAAAGGCATGTTCACACATTTTTATTTTATGATTAAATGCATTGGTTTTCTTTCTTTAGGCTTTTTCCTCGGTTTTCACCGGTGATCTGGCCAGTAACACACCCCCTGTATTAGAGTGCCCCCACTCTAGATGAATGAGCACAAAGGGCACATTTGAACAGCAGCATTGTCAGTTTGGGAAGAAGGAAGTGTTAGATTTACTAGTAGATTTAGATACACAAAAAAAATGGAAGCCAAACTCCAGCTAAGATATAGGATAAAGGTTTTACCTAAATAAATAAAAGCTGATCATTGTAAGATCATTGCCAGAGCTAAATGGTTTGTTTCATCTCTGTAGCTGATACATCTGCAAGAGAGCTTGTGAAAAACAACAGATTTACTGGCTGGATCACCAGATGAAAATAAAGGAAATAAAGCTTGCTGACTACCTTGCATACATTTACTGCGGCAATGTGGCTCCTCTGCACAAATCGCCATATATAAACGGCGATTCCCGCAGCTGCAATTGCGGGTGCCCGCCGCATGCTCCGTGAGTGTGGCTGTGGGTCGAGCGGACTCAATGTCAGCCAGCGACCCGCAATCACCTACTACATAGGAAGGACGTGGAACCGCCAATGTAAACACAGCGATTTCCCATTCTGTCAGGCGGCATGACAGTGATCTACTGACCCATGCAATTGGGATCAGTTAGATCTGTCATGCCCCTGCCAGCCCAGACCCCACACAGTTAGAACACACACAGGGAACACAGTTAACCCCTTGATCGCCCCTACAGCTTAACCCCTTCCCTGCCAGTGACATTTATACAGTAATCAGTGGCTATTTTTAGCTCTGATCGCTGTATTAATGTAAATGGTCTCAAAAAAAGTGTCAAAAGTGTTCAATTTGTCCGCTGCAATATCGCAGTCCCGATAAAAATCACAGATCGCCGTCATTACTAGTGAAAAAAATAATAATAATAAAAAAGCCATAAATCAATTCTCAAAGTTTGTAGATGCAATAACTTTGTGCAAACCAATCAATAAATTGAGATCCCAGTGAATTGATGGCTGATGATTGGCCAATCACAGCACGATCTGCCTTTGTTCAATCATGGGTCAGGAAGCTAAGTCCACACCCCACACTATATAAGTATAAGGCTGCTTACACAGTGGCCGTATGTAGTGCAATAATTGAGAGAATTTGAGCTAGATTAGGCAGGTTAGTTAGTGGCGTGCAGGCAGTGTATTAATATATATATATATATACAGCCTAGTATATACATATAAAGTATATATAAATATATATATATATATATATATATATATATATATATATATATACACAC
>BLSH010217990.1:508187-518212 GCA_018402905.1 Glandirana rugosa
GACAGCAGTAGTAAAGTAATCTATCTCAGGATGCAGGATCAGGTCTTAAAATGTCTCAAATCTGTCCCTCACGCCGTCAGCTACCTTTCCCTACACTAACCCAAGGAGCATGTGACTGCAGCACTGTGACTCCAGCTTATAAAGAGGCTGGGTCACATGATGCACTGGCCAATCACAGCCATGCCATTAGTAGGCATGGCTGTGATGGCTTCTAAGGGCAAACCAGTGAAACGCTTGTTGATTGGCTGCCCTGCAGCTTCTCAACACGTGGAGTAAAATAGCAGAACCCCGGACCGAACCCGAACGATTTTTGAAATGTCCGGGTCCGGGTCCGTGCCACGGACACCCGAAAGTTCGGTACGGACCCGAACGTTACAGTCCGGGTTCGCTCAACACTAGGCATAAGTGTCCTCTGGATCACTGAGGATGACATTATCAAGAACTTCCTCCTCCCAGCCACGTACAACTCCTTGGGTTTCTGGGGACTGAAAACTATGATCCCTTGAAGACTGCTGCGTGTTATACTCCACACCCATGCTGACACAATAATCCTCCTCCGCCTCCTCCTCCTGTGTGTTTGGCAGCTCTGCAGGAATGCTCTCTGCATAAAGGGGGCCTTGAGAGGAAAGGAAGTCCTCCTCTTCTTCCCGCTGTTCTGCCTCAAGTGCCCTGTCCATGATTCCACGAAGCGTGTGCTCCAGAAAGAATATTAGAGGGACAGTGTCACTGATGCATGCATTGTCGCTGCTCACCATCCTTGTGGCCTCCTCAAATGGTGACAGGACAGTGGATCAGTAGCCACTGACGTGGCAAAAAGAAGCCAAGCTCCCCTGAGCCTGTCCTGGTGCTGTGTTCACAGAGGTACTCATTGATGGCCCACTGCTGTGTGTGTGCAGCCGCTGTAGCATTGCCAGTGTTGAGTTCCACCTGGTGGGCATGTCACAAATGAGGCGGTTGGTGGGCAGGTTGAATTCCCACTGAATATCAGCTAGCCAGGCACTGGCATTGTATGAACCCCGGAAATGACCACAGACTTTTCTGGTCTGCCTCAGGATATCTGGTAAGCCTGGGTACCTGGTCAAGAAACGCTGCACCACCTAATTCAAGACGTTTGTCAGGCATGAAACATGTGTCAAATGTTACTGTCGGAGGGCAGAGAGAAGGTTGGTGCCATTGTCACATACAACCATTCCTGGCTCAAGCTGCCGTGGCATCAACCACCTCTGAGCCTGTCCCCACAGAGCTGACAGAATCTCTGCCCCAGTGTGGCTCTTGTCCCCAAGACAGACTAACTCAAGCACCGCATGGCATCTTTTAGCCTGCCTGCTTGCATAGCCCCATGAATGCTTAGGGAGCACTGCAGGTTTAGAGGACAATTCTGCAGAAGAGGCTACAGAGGTAGAAGAAGAGAAGGGGGTGGAGGAGGCGGATGTGGCAAAATCATCACCAGCTTTTTGGAGGCATGGTGGTGGAACTAGCTCCAACATTGAACCCTGTCCTGCATCCTTCCCAGCTGCCAGTAGAGTTACCCAGTGTGCCATGAAGGAAAGGTAATGTCCCTGACCATGCCTGCTGGACCATGAGTCAGTGTTAATATGAACCCTGCTGCTGACCACCCTGTCCAATGAGGCCAAAACATTCCTTTCCACATGAAAGTAGAGAGCTGGAATGGCCTTACGTGAAAATAAATTTCTTTTGGGAACCTGCCACTGTGGGACAGCACATTCCACAAATTCACATTCCACAAAGTGGGCAGAGTCTACCAGCTGAAAAGGCAGCAGTTGGAGTGCTAGCAATTTGGCCAAGCTAGCATTAAGACGCTGAGCATTTGGATGGCTGGGATAGTATTTTTTTTATGGTTCAGCAACTGGGGTAGATATATTTGCCTGCTGAATTCACCTGGTGATGTACTGCTAGCAGATTGGCTGCAAGTTCTTGTGGCACGCATTGCTAGACCTTCATTCCTCTCAGTGTAGGTTTTTGAGTGGACTGGAGGTATAGAAGGGGTTGAGATCCCAGATGAGGAGGAGCAAGGCGAAGTCCGCCTTGTTTTCTGGTGTAGGTTTTTTAGGTGCTGTTGCCAACGGATTGCATGGCTGGTCGTCATATGTCTTGTCAAGACAGTAGTGCCCAAGCGGCTGGAGTTCTGACCGCACTTGACCCGCTTCAGACATAGATTGCAAATGGCAACAGTGGGATCTACTGCACAAGTGTTGAACAGCTCGGGCTGTATCCGGTCCTAATCGTTACGTCACGTCACGTGACTTCCTCAGGGAAGTCACGTGACGTAACGCGTAGGACCGGATACAGCCCGAGCCGGAAGCATAGTGAGAGACGGCGGTGCCGTTTTCAAATTCTGTATATGCGTGTGATTTTATAATAAATGTAAGCAGCCAATTTTAGTTTTAATAAATGGTTTGGCATGTACTGTATCACACTATGGGAGCCTGTCTTCCCTATCCCTGAGGGGGAGTTCTGCCAGTAGTTACCACACTAGAGAAACTGAGAGGAACCTATGAGGAACCTGAGAGGAAAGAATTGAGGGAAGAACGCCCCCTAGGTGGGAGGACTATGCAGCACAGCTAGTGGATATCTTGCTAAAGACACAAATACTGTGCCCTAGAGGTGAGAGTTCTGTGAGCACATATAGGAGAGCACCGTCACAAGAGTCCCCCTGGTGGTGTTTGAAGATCTCTACCAGATCGACTCTTATGGACATTTGCACAGCTTCAAGCACTTTATTTAATTATTCCTGAGCACTTGTTTCAACACGGAAATATCTTTCGATATCACATGTGGTTTTGATTTACTTGAAGAATAGTTTTTAGCTATTCATGGACTTTTTATTCTTATTATTCCACCACGTCACTTTATTTATGGTATATTTTTTTTTATGTGTATTTACATATTTTCACAATTTATTGCACAGTCCATAGGCACTAAGTCACTTTTTATGTATGCACTTTATATATATTTGCATCACAGTTCTTATGAATATTTTGTGCAATAGAGGCATTTCCTCCATATATGAACTGCGCAGTACCCCAGTACATTAATAATTCCATCCAGTACTATTGTGTGTAGTATTAGTATTGCAGTAGTTGTGTTTGGTATTTCTCTATTGGAGGAGATCTATATATGCATAGTTTGGTAGCGCAGGGGATTTGATTACACCCTTCTCTTGTATATATTTTAAGACACCACGTCAAGTGTACTATATACCATACGTACACCCGCAAATGCACCGATATATAGTGAGCACTCAATACGCTGTGTGTGTATGTATATATATATATATATATATATATATACTAGACTGTATATATTTTAATACACCAAGTCAAGTGTACTATATACCGTATGTACACCCCCGAATGCACTGATATATAGTTTACACTCAATACGCTGTGCGTATATATATTAGACTGTATATATTTTAAGACACCACGTCAAGTGTACTATATACCGCATGTACGCCCCCGAATGCACTGATATATAGTGTACACTCAATACACTGTGTGTATATATATATATATATATACTAGACTGTATATATTTTAAGACACCACGTCAAGTGTACTATATACCGTACGTACACCCGCAAATGCACTGATATATAGTGAGCACTCAATACGCTGTGTGTGTGTGTATATATATATATATATATATATATATATATATACTAGACTGTATATATTTTAATACACCACGTCAAATGTACTATATACCGTACGTACACCCCCGAATGCACTATAGTACACTGATATATAGTGTACACTCAATACGCTGTGTGTGTATGAATATATATATATATATATATATATATACATATATATATATATATTAGACTGTATATATTTTAATACACCAAGTCAAATGTACTATATATCGTACGTAAACCACCAAATTCACTGATATATAGTGTACGCTCAATACGCTGTGTGTATATATATATATATATACTAGACTGTATATATTTTAAGACACCACGTCAAGTGTACTATATACCGTATCCTGGATCTGGAGGAGGAGCTCCTTGAGTCAGAAGTCTGCTGAGCAAAATATACCTCTGGAGGAAGCTAGTGGTAACATTGTAAAATATGCCTCTGGAGAAAGCCATTGGTAACATTGACAAAGTCCCATAATCATAACACCTCTCTCCAACTCCTTTTTCATTACAGTCCACCCTCTCTCCTAGTCACAGTGACTCCCTGCCACATAACCCCTCCCATACAAACTCACCTGCTTTACACAGTACAGCATCTCCCACCCACCTCTCGCTGGTCACTGTGCCTCTCTACCAACTACTTTACTTTATAGATCACAGCACCTCTGAATGAAAACCTCTCCTCCTCCTTATGCTACCTCCAGTCTACCCATCTTTTACGTTTTCCAGAAATTCCCTCCTATCCATCTCCCCTACTGTGTTTCATTACACTGCCTTTGTGCCATGCATCTCTCACCCTCCAGGTCACATCACCTACCTTGCACTTCAAACTTCCCACCTTACCCACTCCAACACCCACTTGCCAACCCATCCCCTTTCCCTATGGTGTGGGTGTGTGTGGGGGGGTGCAGCTTGGTATCTTTCCCTTGGGTACTGGATGGCCTTGTCCCAGCACTGGTGGCAGGCGACATTGATATGTAAATTGCAGGGCATATTCATAGGTATAGTGAATAAATAGACAAACCCGCGCCCCCTAATAGGTAAATAATTGGAGGAAAAATTAAGGACACTAGCAGCACGCACAACAAACTGATCAATTTGTGGTAAGGAATAGAGAAAAATGTATGCAATGCTAGTGGGAAAACCGTACAAATCTATAAGGTGCATGTTAGTGACCCGTGATAAAATAAAGTGATCACACTATAAATATGAAACAAATGTCAATGCTAATCAAACTAAAATGAGTCCATAAAAAAACTTAAATGTGACAATCTTCTCAGAGAAACAGAGGTGACTTAGTGTTAAATCAAATCTGTGGGTCCTGTGAAGGACCTATAAGTGAATGTGCTTACTAGATGCTGGTAAGAAACCAGTGGAAGATCCACAAACCAGGAGGCAGGAAGCTGATCCAAGTGTCCCAGAGGGGGGCTCTCCGACTGGTGGGGTATCTCTGCTGGGTGCTGGAATGGTCCAGATGCTGGTATGACATCAGCGGAAGATCAACAACCAGGAGGCAGGAAGCTGATCCAGATGTCCCAGAGGGGGACTCTCTGACTGATGAGGTATCTCTGCTGGGTGCTGGAATGGTCCTAAGTGCGTGGTTCAAATTTATTTCCACGTGGTGGAAGACTTTATTTCTTGCTCAGTAAATCTCTCAGAAAAGCAATGATGAACTCGACTGACCTCCAGTGGCTGTCTGGTCACTCAGAACAGGAAATGACCCTTGATTTAGCTGCGTTTGCCCTTTCTAATGGATTGTGTGTGATGTTCCCAGCATAGTTTGATTATGTTCATAGGTATATCATCACCACTGCCAAATGCTGCTGTCACTGAGTCTGCATTCGGCCTGTACTGCAATGGTGAGCAGATGGCGGAAGGGGGATGTCCAGAGGTAACAGAGAAAGGATTACAGTTTGGAGTGGTAGCTCTCTATTTTCAGTGTACATAAAATCATAAGTAATGACAGTGTTTCATTTTTAAAATAATGAATGTGCTGAGGCTTGTATATGTCCCTGAGACTCTGGCTTGTAGGATGACAATTTCAGTATATTTTATATACTGAGCACAAGAAGTACTTTTTTTTATTTAACCACTTAAGGACCGGGAGGATTTCCCACTGTAGGACCAGAGCACTTTTTGCGATTATGCACTGCGTCACTTTAACTGACAATTGCGCGGTCATGCGACGTTGTACCCAAATGATACCCTTTTTTTCCTCACAAATAGAGCTTTCTTTTGGTGGTATTTGATCCCCTCTGCGTCACTTCTGATCACTGCTATTAACAAAAAAAGAGAGACAATTTTGAAGAAAAAACGATATTTTTTACTTTTTGCTAAAATACATATCCAAAAAAAAAAAAAAAATGTATTCATCAGTTTTGGCCGATATATATTCTTCCTCATATTTGTGGTAAAAAAATCGTGATCGGCGTTTATTGATTGGTTTGCGCAAAAGTTGCCGTGTTTACAAACCATGAGAATTCATTTACTATTTTTTTTTTATTTTACTAGTAATTGTGGCGATCTGTGATCTTTATCGGGACTGTGATATTACAGTGGACATGTTGGACATTTTTGACATTTTTTTGGGACCAATGACATTTATACAGCAATCAGAAATGTAAATATCCACTGATTACTGTGTAAATGTCATTGGCAGTGAAGGGGTTAACCTGCAGGGGGCGATCTAGGGGTTAACTGTGTTCCCTAGGCATGTTCTAACTGTGAGGGGGCTGGTCTGCCAGGGGTATAAGAGATCTAACTGATCCCAGGGACAGGGATCAGTAGATCTCTTAAATGCCGCCTGACAGAGCAGGGAACTGCCGTGTTTACATGGGCGGTTCCTCGTTTTTCTTCTCTGCCAGGCAATCGCGGACATTGAGTTCACCGGACCCACGGCCATACTGCTGGAGAGTGTGGTGTGCACGAGAGTGCGGCAGCGCGCTCCTACTCGCTAGCCACGCATGAGCGAGCCGTCGTTTATAGACAGCGATTCGCAGGACCATGCCACTGTGCAGCAGTATATGTATGCAAGCCGGTCCAGAACTGGTTAACTTTGCCCCTTTAAGCATTTTCCACTCTTACCCCATTGTGGACCCACCCATGGTTTGCCATGGCACGCTACAAGAGCCACATTACTACTTTACTTAAGCTACCCAGAGGCACCCTCTCTCTCCCCCATCTCTTAACCTCCTCTCTCTCACCCCCTCTCTTTCAGCCCCCCTCTCTCATCCACCCTTACCCTATCTCTGTATAATTGAATTTGTTTTAATAATTAATTTATTTTAACAAAAATTGTTTGTGTTTTCATTTTATTTATTCCCATAAAAGGCCCACCAAAATCCTCAGCACCAGGCTCACGATGCTCTTAATCTGGTGCTGGGCAGTGGAGCTAGGCAGGGTTGTCCCCTGTCACCCCTGCTATTTGCCATAGCAATTGAGCCCCTGGCCACTAGTGCATAATAGTCCACATATTATCGGGTTTGAGTATGGTGAATTGCATGAAAAAATCATGCTATACGCCGATGATATGTTGCTATTTTTAGGAGACATGACCAGCATCATGTTCATAATTTCGGAGTTAGGGCGATTCTCAGGTCTCACTATTAATTGGACCAAGTTGGCACTAATGCTGTTAGATGATACACCTGAACAGGCAGCATCCCTCCCCTGCGCCATTCCCCTAGTGGCCTCTTTTAGATACCTGGGTATCCAAATCTCCCCCATTTATCACAGAATATTTCCGTCTTAATTTGCACCCCCTGATGACCCGGTTTAGAGATAAAATAAATATTTGGAACAAACTTATAATGTCCCTGGCAGGGAAAACTCACTTAATTAAAATGATGCTTATGCCCCAACTTTTATATGTCCCACATAATTCCCCAGCAGTGGTCCCCTTGAAAACATTTCGGGTAATTAATTCCCTTTTCTGGTTGCTACTCTGGGGGGCCCGTCCCTGAATCAGGCTGGAACAGCTACAATGTCTTAAGGATGGCGGAGGCCTTGCCCTCCCAAATCCTTGGATTTATTTTTTAGCTGCTCAACTCCAACACATCATAGGCTCCATGTCCCCCACCGCTGAGGGCTCCTCTGCCCGTCTCTTGCTTCTTGGCTCTGGTGTAGATTCCATCCCAGAGGGACTGGAGGCCCAGGTATTTCAGAAATCTAACAAGCAACAGCGTAATTACACACTACTCCAGAAAGTCTGGAAGAAATCAAAGCAATTGCAGTGCGAGACAGGCTACACTGCATATAGCCTGCTCTGGGGAAACCATACCTATGTTGAACTAGCCAAAATCCAACAAGGGCCCAGACGGCGTGCCTGGGGGATAACCCTTCTCTCCCAGGTGCTTCAACATGGCAGTTGTTGCCCTTTGTAGACCTCCAACGTAAATTTGCATTACCTGACCACATGTTTTATTACTACATACAGTTATCCCATGCAGTCAAGGCACAAGGCGATCCAATGGAGTGGACACTTTCACCTAGCCCCATATTAATTCAGTCTGCGACCAAAATAAAAGGTTTTATATCCCAGTACTAGAACATGCTCTTAACTGAATATTTGAGGGCCTTCCCCACCAGAGCAATGTTGCATTGGGAGGAGGATGTTGCAACCTTGACAGGGGATCAGTGGGAGGAAGCTTTCCAGTTGGCCAACATGCGCTTCCTTAATGTCGCACAGTGTCAGGAATAGTCCCTCCAGCTGGTGGCACCGTGGCTCAGGGGTCCATGGATTGCAGTTCCGGTATCCACCAGCAGATGTCAGTAAGGGCTCAGCTGTTGATGACTCCTGGATCCATGGGCTGCAGTTCCGGTGTCCACCAGCAGGTGTCCTGTAGCAGTCAGAGGCTGAGCAGTTCCAGTGTCCACCAGCAGGGGCCTCCCAAGAGCCAGCAGGCTGTGGGAGTCAGCCGCACCCGGGTTCAGCTGGGAAGTGGCTATTTAAGGCCACTTCCCTCTTCCTCTGTGCGTCACTATTCAATTCGCCTCACTGCTGCCTTAGATCCTGCTTCAGCCTGCTCCTCTCTGCCCAGCTCTTGTCATTTGCCTTGTGCTGTCTTCCTGCCTTGTTTTCTCCTTGATTCCCTGTATACCCTGTACCCTTGTCCAGAATTAGCTTTAGTCTGCAGTGTAGGTGTTAGTGTTTTTGTCAGGTTTTGGGTTTTGTTTGCTGGGGTTTGTTTAAGTTCACTGTTTACTGTGTTTGTTTATTTATTGTGCACTGTTAATAAATCTCACCTTTTTAAGTTATATACTTGTTTGGTCTCAGTTTCCTTGTGTAGCTAAGTGTCTGGTCTGCCAAGCTGCTGAATCCTGACAAAATAGTGACACCCACTAATGACCAGATCAGCTACACTTGGGAACTGGGAGCCAGTTGCTTTGAGTTTTTTGCTTTTGCTTTGTCAGAATGCTTAGAGCAAAGTTTATTTGTGGTGTGCAGCTTGCAGCAGAAGACAAAGATTTTTGTCATTCGCTTTGCGAGGATCTCACTGAGGAGGAGCTGTTGGGAAGCATTTTGACAGCACATGCCTTAGCCATGGAGGGCAGATTCTCCCTTAGCAAAGTACAACCCTTGATTCAAGTCTGTTCTAAGCTACTATTTCAGTTTACTTCTCAGGGCCATGATGTGTTCACTCCTCCATTTACTTTGTACCAGGCTGGATTTTTGGGACAGTTGCTGAAACATCGTACAGGCTCCTTTTATCAGCAGTATTCAGCCTATTCACAGCAAGAACTATTGAATTGGATTGCTGCTGTGCACTCCTTAATTGAGCAATGTGGGCAAGGGAGAGACAAACTTACTTTAGTTCACCCTCTACTACAAGCTTGGTCAGAGATCATAACCCCAGCTGCTACTGAGTGTTCCTTACCTCCTGTAGATCAGTACCTTGCCACCAGTAGGCACACTTCCTCTGGATGCAATCTATTGGAGGCTCCCTCTGCAGTACCATTACCCATAGCAACATCTCAGGCCTCTTCCTGTACTTCTGCTACTCTTCCTTCTATTCTCCTCAATACTGTTACTCTTTTTCCATCAGCAGTACACTCTGGTCAGAGCAATGCTGTTACCTGTAGGACTCCAGTATCTAAGCCCAAAAAGAAACAGAACTTTTTGCCTGCTGATGGTGTCCACTCCTCCCCTATGCTGATGACTGCTGCTGATGCAATCCAGTCCTCCTCTGTGCTGATGACTGCTACTGATGAGACCCGGTCCTCCATGTTGCCGCCTGCTAATGCAATCCAGTCCTCCTCCATGCTGATAACTGCTACTGATGAGATCCAGTCCTCCTCCATGTTGCCACCTGCTGATGATATCCACTCCTGACCTAGAGTAGTCATCGTCAATAGTCGT
>BLSH010217990.1:536978-548434 GCA_018402905.1 Glandirana rugosa
ATAACTACACACTAGGATACTTCCCCTAGGGAGAGGACGTAAATATGTCCCACCCGGTAAATATACCTATGTGGAACTATTTTACCCTTACCAACCACTATAATTGATGGACAAACACCGTGTAATCATATACACTCCCCCCTTTGAAAAGTTCTACCCACCACTGGTAATGCCGGTAAAACTTCTTCAGCCAGTAAAACTTAGGTTGAAAACAAAAAAGTTATCCTTCTCCCAGTACACTGTGTAGTTTGAATAACCCTTAAAGTGTTCTTTTTGTTACCACACGAACCAAAATTGCATTGAAATAAGAAAGTACTCAATAAATGTTCAAAGACTAGTGAATATTTTACACAAGTTACACGACGGGTAACACAACCTAATAGTTACGTTGGGAGAAGAGGGTGAGAAGTGTGTGACTATCGTTGTGGCGTCCTCTTTACGATTAAAACCAAGCACACCATTGTTTTTCTTGTGAAATTCCCAATAAGTTTGATGTGTCACATGACCCTCTTCCTATTGAAAAAACAAAAGTTGGATTCAAAATGACCGACTTCTTCAAAATGGCCGTAATGGTCACCACCCATCTTGAAAAGTTTCCCCCCTCACATATACTAATGTGCCACAAACAGGTAGTTAATATCACCAACCATTCCCATTTTATCAAGGTGTATCCATATAAATGGCCCACCCTTTTTAAATGCAGGAGAGGGATCCCCTTCATAGGATCACACATCAATACATTAGCATAGGACTGTCTCTGCTGAGGTAAAAAGGAGGCTGGAAGGAAGGGGAGATACTGTGAGACAAGACAGTTTGTCAATAATTGAGGCCTGAGACCCCTAGGGGGCTGGTCAATCAGGGAAGGGACCTTGTGATGCCCGGAGGAGCCCCTGAACAGTAGCGGTGCACTCTGTGTCCCTGTCTAGGAGACTTCCTGGTATAAAAGTACCCTGCGTTCACAGAGAGGAGCTATTTATTATTCCTCGTGTTTTTTTTGGAGAGAGGTGTTGGCAACAGAGAGAAACAAACTAATCTGTACCTTCTGACTCTGCATTCATATACAATGAAAGTACAACAATGAAGGGCAAAGCAAACAAAAGCGGGACAGGTAAAACTAGGTAAAAATCAGACTGTCCCTAGTCCAGGTGGGATACAGAGATACATGGCCGCAGACGCCGAGTATGTCTGAGAATGGAAACCCTAGCCCTGGGGCAACGATTGGAGGGCCTAGTGAGGGGACAACTTTAAAGTGACGAAATGCCGGGGTCACCCCCCCGGGGGAAGCAAGATGAAAAAAAACGCAAAATGAAGACCCTAAGAGAAAAGGAAACACAAACCAATTGATTGTGGAGGGTAGGGCAGGAGAAGTCCAGGCAAGCATCCCCCAAATTAAGGAAGCCTTGACGGAAATGTTGACTAAGATGGAAGTCTCTTTAAAAAACGAAATAAGAACTGACATTAGTCAAGTCCTCCACCGAGTAGAAGAAATGGAAGAAAGATTGGATACATACGAGTTGAGGATGGAGGAGTTCAGCATATAGATGAAAGCACTCCAAAGATCCACTAGAACCATTGCTTATAAGCTGGAGGATCAGGAGAATCAGAGTCGCTGTAAGAATCTGCTTATCAAAGGATTATCCGAGAGATATAAAGATGAAGAATTGGGGGGGTGATGCAGGATCTCTTCAAAACAATACTGGAAAAAGCAGGCTCAGAGGTGGTAAGAATAGATAGGGTATACAGGATCTAATGGAACCAGTCTAAAGGAAGAGCATAGGTGTGCGCAGCCTATTACATTAGGGTGTGCACCCCAAAGTTCAAACACACATGCCTTTCTCTGCACCTGTCACAATCCTGGCGGTGGAGTCTGGTTCGTGCGGGGAACAGTAGGTACAGTCTATAGAGCCGGGAGATCAGCGAGTTCTTGTACTTGCTCCTCAAGCTGCGCATAGCCCTTTTGTAGGCCCTTCACAGCTTGTGTGAGGCTGGACAGGTGCTGGCAAAGTTCATCCATAGGAGAGGTTCCCGCACAGACTCTGTCATGGCTGTCTGATACTGTCACAATCCTGGCGGTGGAGTCTGGTTCATGCGGGGAACAACCTCTCTTATGGCCCTGGTTCCAGAACCCCTGGTAGAGCAGAAAGGGAGCACTGGAGCACAGGGGAGCACGAGGGCTGGATGCAGACACAGGTGATGGTAAGATGTCTTCCAGAGGTCCGTGCAAGACTGAGAGTAGTAGTTCAGGCTGGGTCAGCAACGTTCAGGCAAAACAGTGCAGAGGGATCAGACAGATGGATGGTCGGGTTCAGGCAGGGTCGTCAGCAGGCAGGCAGTGAGGTACAGAGGGATCAGGCAGAGAGAGTGGTCGTGGACAAACAGAGGTTGGTTGAGCCAGATAGCACGGATAATCAGGTCAAGCCGGGGTCACAGGAACAGGAAGTGCACAGGTACAAGTCTTTCGAGAACACGGATTTGCTGTAGCTCAGATAGCACCTGCTACAGGGTGCAGGATGTCTAAATAGCCTGATCGGCGCCATTGGCACACACGGGCGTGCGTGAACACGAACTGCCATTTTCCTGACGCTGCCCCCCCCCCCCCCCCAGGGGCAGCTTCCGGATGCCCAACCGGGCACACTTGGCTGGGTTGTTTCTCTAGAAGATTTTAAGGTACTCCTCCGCATGGATGTTGCTTTCTGGTTCCCAGGAATTCTCTTCTGGACTGAAACCCCTCCATTTGATCAAGTACTGGATGCCACTGCAGTCTAGGACAGCCTCCATTTCAAATTCCTCTTCCCCGTTGGCCAGCACTAGTTCTGGGGGGTCAGTGCCTTGGCCCGTAAAGGAATCAGGCATGACAGGTTTTAGCAGCGACACATGGAAGACCGGGTGGATTCTCAAGGTGTTGGGGAGCTCAAGTTCATAGGCCACCCTATTAATCCTCCTCTTGATGGAGAACGGTCCAATAAACTTAGGCCCCAACGGGCAGGCCATTTTCAGATTGGTTGTTGCTAACCAGACTTGTTCACTGGGCTCCAGGTTCAGCTCCCCCCTTCTCTTCCTGTCAAAAATCTCCTTGTACATTTCCTGGGCTTTGGCCATGGTTTCCTGTAATTGCTTAGTGTTAAGCTTGAGAAATTTCACTGTGCTCTGTACAGCTGGCACCTGGCTTTCGGGGACGATGTTGGGAATGAAGGATGGATGAAAGCCATAGTTCGCGAAGAATGGGTATTTCCCCGTGGCGGAATGAACCGTGTTATTGTACGCGACCTCGGCTAATGGTAACAAGGAAGCACAATCGTCCTGTGCAAAGGAGGAGAAACATTGCAGATATTGCTCCAAGGTCTGATTGGCTCTTTCAGTTTGACCGTTGGTCTGCGGGTGTTAGGTTGAAGAGAAAGAGAGTTCAATGCCCAGGGAGGCACACAACATCTAGATTTTTGTATAAATGAGGATGGGGTGAGTAGCCCCTTTGAGTATATAGCGCCACTCCTCCAGTGCTGACTTAATGGCCAGTAACTCTCTGTCCCCCACGTCATAGTTCCTTTCTGGTGCTGACAGCTTACGAGAAAAGAAGGCCACAGGGTGCAGTGATGCCTTGAGACCATGTCTCTGCGAAAGAACAGCTCCCACAGCATTTTACGAGGCGTCCACTTCTAGGACATATGGTAGGGTGGCATCCTGGTGCTTCAAGATAGGTGCGGAGGTGAACAATCTCTTACATTTTTCTAAAGCTGCCTGTGCCTCGCTGGACCATCTGAATCGGGTATTCTGCTTAGTAAGCTGGGTAATCGGGGAGATGATGGCTGAGAATCCTCTTATAAATTTCCTATAAAAGTTGGCAAATCCCACAAACCGCTGGATTCCCTTCTTGCCCACCGGTACCGGCCACTCCAGGATAGCAGCCACTATCTGCGGATCCATGGTAATTCCCTTGATGGATATGATTAATCCCAGGAAGGGGATGCTGGATTGCTCAAATTCACACTTTTCCGCTTTGGCGTAAAGCCCATGCTGGCGGAGGCGACTTAATACTTTGGCCACGTGTTGACGGTGTTCGTCCAGACTGGCGGAAAAAATCAAAATGTTGTCTAGGTAGATGATCACAAACTGGTCTAGGTTGTCTTTAAAAATGTTGTTCACAAAGTGTTGGAACGTTGCGGGGGCGTTACAGAGCCCTAAGGGCATTACCAGGTACTCGTAGTGCCCGAACCGAGTACGGAAGGCGGTCTTCCACTCATCGCCTTCCTTAATGTGGACCAGATTGTAGGCTCCACGCAAGTCCAACTTGGTAAATATGGTGGCCGCTCCCAACCGTTGGAACAGTTCAGGTACCAGGGGGAGAGGGTAGCGGTTCTTCACCGTAATCTTGTTAAGTTCCCTGTAATCAATGCAGGGGCACAGGGAATGATCTTTTTTTCTCCACTAAAAATATTCCAGCTACTGCTGGTGATGTGTTTTGGACCAGGGTGGTGCTGTGGACATAGCATATCTTGATTTCAGCAAGGCATTTGATACAGTTCCACATAATGATCTGATACAAAAGTTGTTCAAGCTGGGACTTAACCCTTGGGTGGTTCAGTGGATATGCAGTTGGTTAAAGAATAGATGCCAGAGTGTGGTTGTAAATGGGGTTCACTCAGAACAGAGACCAGTCACTAGTGGGGTACCACAAGGCTCTGTACTGGGTCCTGTTCTATTTAACCTATATGTAAGTGATGATACAAAGGTGTGTAATAGGGTTGACATCCCTGGTGGTGTCTGTAACATGGAACATGATTTGGCATTGCTAGAAGATTGGTCAAAGCAGTGGAGACTGCAGTTCAATATTTCTAAATGTAAAATAATGCATCTAGGGAAAAATAATCAGCTTAGAGACTACAGCATTGGGGGTACAGTGTTAGCCAGCACTACAGAAGAAAAAGATTTGGGGGTGCTTATTTCAGATGATTGCAAAATGAGCAAACAGTGTGACCAGGCAGTGGGAAAAGCAAATAGAATTCTGGGATGTATCAGTAGAGGGATCACCAGCAGGAGGAAAGAGGTTCTGATTCCTCTATAAAGATCTTTAGTGAGACCTCACTTAGAATACTGTGTCCAGTTCTGGAGACCATACTTACAAAAAGATATTGATAAGATAGAACGAGTTCAGAGACGGGTAACAAAAATGGTGAAAGGTCTGGGGGATAAAACATATCGAGAGCGACTTCAGGAACTTAATATGTACAGTCTGGAGGAAAGAAGGGAGAGGGGAGACATGATTGAAACCTTTAAATACATCAAGGGGGTGAATAAGGTTCAGGAGGGCAGTCTTTTCAATATGAAACCAAAATCAAGAACACGGGGACATGACCTCAAACTAACTGGGGGGAAGTTCAAAACTAATCTTAGAAAGTATTATTTTACTGAAAGGGTGGTTGATGATTGGAATAAACTACCAACAGAGGTTGTGAGACAGTCAACAGTAAATGGCTTCAAACATGCTTGGGATAAACATAAATCTATAGTCAGACAACAAGGTTAATGTATAAAAAAAAAAATTAAAAATAAATAAAAAATTAAAAGGGGCAGACTTGATTGACTACTCAGTCTTTTTCTGCCGTCACTTTTCTATGTTTCTATATTTCTATGTGGACGTACGGATAAACCCTTTCTTTTGGTTATCATCAATGTAGGCCTTGAGGGCCACCAATTTGAGCTTGGTAAGAGGGAAGATCCATCCGAAGGGGACTTCCGCTCCGGGAAGGAACTCAATGGGGCAGTCATAAGACCGGTGAGGAGGAAGCTGGTCTGCGCCCTTCTTGCTAAACACATCCAAAAAGGTGTGGTACATGGGTGGAATGGCCCAGCGGTTTTCAGGGTCTGGGTCAGAGTCCAGGCATAGCAAGGTTGGGGCCATTTCAGTGCCTGTTCGTAGGCAGTGTTGCGCACAATAAGGTGACTGGAACCTGACTGTGCCTAAGCTCCAATTTATGCCTGGGTTGTGCGCCTGTAGCCACCAGAGGCCCAAAATAATGGGAGAAAGAGGGTAGGAGATGACATTCAAGCGTAGGAGTTCTTGGTGCCCGCTGGGTGTGCTGACCGGCAGCGGGATAATCTCGTGGGTAACGAGTCCGGAGCTGATGGTAGATCCATCAGCCAGGTGCACCAACACCCGGTGTGCTTTGGGTTGGAGTGGGATCCAGTGCTGGGCAGCAAATGTCCGATCCAGAAAACAGCTGCAGGCTCCAGAGTCTATGATGGCTTGAGCTGGTATATTCCCTTCTGCAAGCTGCAGGGAAATGGGTAGAGCCGAAACTCTGCGGCATAGTCTTCTGCCGTTCGTTGGCTCTGCTGGAGAGCGTGGAGGGTGGCTTCAGCTGAAGCGGCTAGATGGGGGTTCTCATACAGCTGGGCCATGGCATGGAAAAACTGGGTCAGGCTGGACACGGCTGCTGCTTTTTGCTCCAGGAGATGGTGAGCCCAGGCCTGGGGGTCTCCGAGCAGCAGAGAAATCACAAAGCCCACCTTGGTGGTTTCCAAGGAGAAGGTGTGGGGTTGAAGTGAAAAATATAGTTCACAGGCGGTTCTGAATGCCCAAAACTTCCTGCGGTCCCTCGAGAAGCGTTCGGGCATGGGAACCCGTGGTTCGGGTGATGGGACCACAGCAGTAGGTACAGTCTCTAGAGCCGGGAGAGCAGCGAGTTCTTGTACTTGCTCCTCAAGCTCCGCATAGCCCTTTTGTAGGCCCTTCACAGCTTGTGTGAGGCTGGACAGGTGCTGGCAAAGTTCATCCATAGGAGAGGTTCCCGCACAGACTCTGTCATGGCTGTCTGATACTGTTACAATCCTGGAGGTGTAGTCTTTTTCATGCGGGGAACAACCTCTCTTACGGCCCTGGTTCCATAACCCCTGGTAGAGCAGACAGGGAGCACTGGAGCACAGGGGAGCACGAGGGCTGGATGCAAACACAGGTGATGGTAAGGTGTCTTCCAGAGATCCGTGCAAGACTGAGAGTAGTGGTACAGGCCGGGTCAGCAATGTTCAGTCAAAACAGTGCAGGGGGATCAGACAGATGGATGGTCGGGTTCAGGCAGGGTCGTCAGCGGGCAGGCAGCGAGGTACAGAGGGCTCAGGCAGAGAAAGTGGTCGTGGACAAGCAGAGGTCGGTTCAGGCAGATAGCACGGATAATCAGGTCAAGCCGGGGTCACAGGAACAGGAAGTGCACAGGTACAAGTCTCTTGGGAACACGGATTTGCTGTAGCTCAGACAGTACCTGCTAAAGGGTGCAGGATGTCTAAATAGCCTGATCGGCGCCATTGGCACACATGGGCGCGCGGGCGTGCGTGGAATGGCCGGGAACGGCCATTTTCCTGACAGCAGCCTCAGCTGCACGGGCAGGACAGGGACAAGGGGTGGGCAGTAGGGGCAACTGGTTTATTGCAGGCATGGGGGCGCCCTGTGCCAGATGCTTCTGTTACAAGCTGGACAGGAGTAGTGACAGCAACATCATTGCTAACCCTAACCCTAAGGGAAGGGGGGGCACACTTTGGTATCATTGCCCTGGGCACTGGATGACCTTCTCCCGGCATTGTGCATGGGGCAGTGAATGAATGGGAAGTGCTCTGTGCTGAGCAGCATCCTGTTCATTCACAAACTGAAACTCAGTAAACCCAGTTTACTATGCTACATTTATAAATGAACACAGTGAGTGAGTGTGTTCACTGTGTTAATTTAGAAAAGGAAGGCGATGGTAAATTATATATTTACTAGCCTCTTCCCCCAATCTCCATCCTGAAACATCACCCCCAGCAGCAGGGGGGAGAGGGACAGAGGGAAGCCAGCAGCACTGCGGGGAGGGCAACATGTGGGAAGCTTGGGAAGTAGGGGGAATCGGCACTGCACATGGTGATTAGGGTGTGCCCAAGCACACCTGGCACACTCCCTCCGCACGCCTATGAGGAGGAGACATCCCCAGAGATGTCATCGTATGTTTCCATTATGCAGAGGAAAAGACAGCCATCACAGATAAAATACGGAAAATGCCGGGGATCTCCCATAACAGAGAAAATCTTCAGATCTACCCTGACCTTTCAGCAGAGATATTCATGAGAAAGAGGCTACTTAAACCTCTAACTGAACAAATGCGACAGGCTAAAATAATATATTGGTGGGGATTTCCTGCATGTTTGAAGGGGAAAAAAGAGGACAGGACGGCAGTATTAAGATTCCCCGAAGACCTAAAGGAATTCTGTAATAAACTGGACCTTCAACCTCCCCACCTTCCTGACTGGGAAGAAGACAGCGCCACTCAGGGGCTGATATCAGGAAATAAGAGATGGACTTGCCAAGAGGGGAGGGGGGAGTGAATAAGCAGAATAGAATTAGAGGTAGTTAGGTAGGCCATATATGTTGCTCCTGAGAATTACTAAATGTGGCCCCCCTTGTCTAATATTGGGCTAGACAGACAACGAATAGTCTGTGTTTGGTAAACAGGGGGAAAGAGCCGAGGGGAGGGGGGGGGATTAGGCCAAAGGAACTATATATACAGAGCAAAAGAAAAGATGTGGGGGCTGGGGGGTGGGGGCTGGGGGGGTGGTGGGGGACCATGGGGACGGGTGAGGACCCAGAGTACTTTCCTTCAAGATATGGTGATAAGGCAATTCCTTAAGGAGGGAGGCTGGCTCCATATATTGAACAGAACACAAATGGCCATTCAACCCCAAAAAGGGGTAAAACCCCAGGGGTGGGAGGGTTTCAAAGGGGTCAGGTTACTCGCTCTCTGTACTTTCTCTTCTCTAGGGGAAAAAAGGAATTGGAACTTACCGATGTAAAAGCAGAGTTAAAGGAAACACCTTTTAAAGATCAATGGGGAGGTTAAATATTTTGACATACAATATCCGGGGCCTAGACACCGTGGAGAAAAGATACAAAGTCAATAAGGAACTGCAATTTTATAAGGCGGATGTGATTGGTCGCTAAGAGACACATATCGCGCACGCCTCAGGTATTAAGCTGGCCTCACACAGGTTCCTAAACTGGTATTATGGGAACTCAACGTCATGTAGAGCAAGGGGAGTCGCTATTGGCTTTAGTAAAAATATAGCGTTCTCTATAAAAGAGCAGTTGGCTGACTATGAGGGGAGATTCCTGTTTATTAAGGGCAGATTAATGAATATAGAATGCACAATTGCAAATATCTACTCTCTTAATAAAGACCCAGGGAAATTCTTTAAGAAAACATTGAAAAAATGAATGAGGTTTAGAGATCTGGGAAATTTTATGTGTTTGGATCCACAATTGGATTCATCAGGGACATCTTCGTGCCTGGCATCACACATCCATAGGGAGGTGAAGAGCTTGTTGTTGAATCACCAGCTGGTAGATGCGTGGAGAATAAAAAAAAACAGAAATACGTGACTTCACACATTTTTCTGCTATTCATAAGTCTTATGCCAGAATAGACTATGTTTTGATTGAACATCGAATGCTCCCTAAGCTAAGGAGAGTAGAGATTAAAGCCATCACTATTTCTGATCATGCACCAGTTTGGACACAATTGGAGGTAGAGATGGGGGTACAGAGTGGGTAGAACTAGAAATTAAATGAGTTCCTTATTCAGAACCCCAAAATAATAAAACGGCACGTGTCCTTTTATGGGAAACACATAAAGTCTACATGAGAGGAATTCTCCTTGATTTAGGCTCAAAAAAAGAAGAAAGAGAGAACAGAGAAAATGAGCATCTTGTATAGAAAAATTCAGGAATTAGAATCACAGACTAGACCAAAGGGGATACTAGGGAAACAAGAGCTGATAAGGAAAAAAGAGGAGCTGGTGGCGCTGGTCAAGATGGACAGAAGGCAAGCCTTCCAATTAGTGATAAAAGAGAAATATCAGTGGGGAAATAAATCAGGCAAATGGTTGGCGAGGGCAGTAAAAGAAAAAAAAAATAGGACATTTATTCCCAGGATAAAAAATGATAGAGGTGAGATAGTACACACCTCCCCAGAAATTGCCAATGTCTTCCACCAATATTATGCTAAGCTACATAACGTCAGGGACAATAAAGAAAGAGAAGGAGACAATAGAAGTGAACCCCAAGAAATCATTGAGTACCTAAAGAGACTTAAGCTCCCCCTATTCCCTGAAGAAGAACTGGAGTATTTGAATGATCCAATAACTCAAGAGGAAATGATCAAAACAATTAAGGGTATGGCCCTGGGTAAGAGCCCCGGACCCGATGGGTACTAATTAATGTACTATAAATAGTTTCAAAACATACTTGCCCCAAAATTTTGCGAATACTATAATAAGCTGGCAGAGGAAGAGAAACCAAGGGAAGGAACTTTAATGGCCCATATAACCTTAACACGAAGGGAAGGAAAGGACCAGGATTTCCCAGAAAGCTAGCGGCCAATATCGTTAGTCAATATAGATATGAAGATTTATGCGAAAATAATAGCGGATTAAAGCTCCTTCTGCCAAGGTGGATACAGGAGGATCAGATTGGTTTGTAAAAGGAAGAGAAGAGAAAGATAGTTGCCTCAAAACACTGATGGTGATAGATGCTGAGAAGGCATTTGACCGGGTTGACTGGGTCTTCATGAAGGAAACATTGAAAAAACTGGGAATTGGGGATAGGACGTTGGGATGGATTTGGTCTTTGTATTTCCACCCTAGGGCAAAAATTAAGGTGAACCGACTCCTTTCCCCTCCGTTGGAATTATTCAACTGAACAAAGCAGGGGTGCCCTCCCTCGCCAATTCTGTTTGTACTTGCACTTGAACCCCTGTTGGTGACAATACGTAAGAACGGAGATATACGGGGGGTTAGAATAGGCGAGAGAGAGCATTAGATAGCGGCGTATGCAGATGATATCCTGCTGTATATTACCAACCCTAGGATAGTAATGCCAAACATAGTAAAATAATTAGATCAATATGGGAGGGTATCAAATTTTAAAATAAATGCATCCAAAACTGAGATACTGAATATATCTATCCCCCAAAATGAACAGTGTAACATACAATACAGGTTCCCTTTCAAATGGCGAAGAGATGAAATGGCCTATTTAGGGATTAAATTGAGTAGAACTGTCAAAGTCTTATATAATATTAATTATATCCCAACGTTGAATAAAATAAAGGAACAACTTAACCACTTCAGCCCCGGAAGGATTTGCTGCTTTAGGACCGGAGCCCTTTTTGCAATTTGGCACTTCGCCGCTTCAAATGGTAATTGCGCGGTCATGCAATGCAGTAGTATAATATATTCTGAAACTGTCAAGATGAGTTAAATTAGGGATTTATCCGGTAAAGTAGAGAAGCGGTAAACTTTCCCTTGGACATAACATACAATGTGACAAGTAAAACCCCCTATCTATATAAGTCATAGAGTCAAAACCTACGTAAATAAAATTTTAAACTATGGGAGGGTATAACTAGATTAATAAAATGATACAAACCGTAATGATAGGAT
>BLSH010217990.1:560125-574086 GCA_018402905.1 Glandirana rugosa
GCCAGGCCAAAAATCATTGGCCTGGCCCTGTAGATTGAAAGGCCCTCTGTCAAATGCGCTTGCATCGGCCGCGCCTAGGGGGCGCGCGCACACGGCTCGTGATCGCGGCCGCCGTCATATGACGGCGATTTGCACTCACGAGCCACCTTGCCGCCGTCAAATGCCGATCGGCGGTCGGCAAGGGGTTAAACAGCTGAGACAAAAACCTCTCTCCTGCTTTGGAAGAATAAATGCCTTAAGAATGATTGTCCTACCAAAACTAGCATACTTATTTCAGATGATCCCGGTAGCAGTCCCACAATAATTTTTTAGGGAACTAAAAGCAATCACTATAAAATATATTGGGGAAAACAGACATCCGAGGATTGCATACGCACAGATGGTGAAGGACAAGAGGCCAGGGGTGTTGGCGGCCCCGGATTGTGAGAAATACCATCAGTCAGCAGTTTTGGCTAGAATAACAGACTGGACACACAATAAGGGAGGAAAGGGATGGGTGGACATTGAACTTGCCATTAAGCAAGGTGGATTTGGGAAAGATGGTTTGGATACCAAAAAAATTCAGGGAACTTGCGAATAGCACTAGTGCACTAACAAAAAACACATTAAAAATTTGGGACAGTGTAGGTAAGAAAACTAAATGGGAATATAACACACCTTTAATATCTTTATTAAACACAAACTACTTCAAACCAGGGAGAGACGAATATTTATATTTTTCTAGATGGGCAAAAAAGGATTTATACGTATAGTGAGATTACACAAAAATTAGGTAAGAGACCTTTAGATAAATGGAGATACGCACAAATGAACACTTCACACAGACTATTCCTCAACCACTTAGAGGAAAAGGAAATATGAGACCAATAGAGAAATGATTTAGTTCACCTCACTGTCTAAGACAAAATGTATCCAAAATATATAGAATCCTGGTAAAAGAGGCAGAACCTAAGATCCCAGCATATCTAGAAAAATGGGAGGGAGAATTAGGAACTATTCAAGACAATGAAACCAGAAGGAAGATTTTAAGATTGAATACTACAACAGCAAGAGATCTAGGGACAAGAGAATCAAGGTACAAACTAATGGCGGGGTGGTATATAACGCCGCATAGGGTACAGAAGATCTGGGGGTCGGGCCCCCCAAATTGTTGGAGGGGGTGCGATGTATCGGGCACCTATGCACATATGTGGTGGGATTGTCCAAAAATAAGTGAATATTGGAAGGGGATAGTAGGTAAGATATATACGATCACAGGAGAACTGATTAAGATGGGTCCCTGGGAATGTTTGTTCCATTGCACAGAGAAACCTGGCAATATAGAAACACCCTGGTGCCAATATTATTAAACGCTGCAAAAGGCTTGAAGCCCAAAATGTGGAAATCCTCTGAGATCCCTTCAATGAAAGATTGAGCTGGTAGGGTAGAATGGTTTAGGGCAATGGAAGAAACAATCCATATTGTAGAAAACTCATTAGAAAAGTATCATATGATTTGGGGGAACTGATGCATTTTTAAAAATTTGGCAGCTTATATGAGTATGTTGGAAGGGAAAGAAGGGAAATAGATGGACATCGGCATGTTGGTCTGTGGGGAATTCTTGAAAGCGAGAGAAGGAGGGAGGGGATAAGTCCCGAGAGAGAGAGGGGGGGGGGGAGAAGGGAGGGATGGGAGGTGGAAGTGTCAAGTAATGAGTTTAGGTACTAGGATAAGGGTATATTACTGATTTCTGCTTTGGATATACAGAAAGAATACCTACTGTCCCTGGTTTTATTATTATTAATAATAATAATAATAATAAAGTTTCATTAGCCACATCAGTATTGGGCACGAAAACCCCCTTCCTGCCCAGGGCATTTTTCAGCTTTCAGTGCTATCACACTTTGAATGACAATTACTCAGTCATGCAACACTGTACCCATATGAAATGTGTGTCCTTCTTTCACACAAATAGAGCTTTCTTTTGGTGGTATTTAATCACTAGGGTTTTTTTTTATTTTTGTGCTATAAATAAAAAAAAGATTGAAAATTTTTTGAAAAAATGCCCTTTTCTTTGTTTCTGTCATAAAACTTTGCAAATTAGTCATTTTTCTTTGTAAATTTTGTCCAAAATTTATACTGCTACCTATCTTTGGTAAAAATAACCCAAATAAGTGTATATTATTTGGTCCTTGTGTAAGTTATAGAGTCTACAAGCTATGGTGCCAATCATTGAAAATTTATCACACCTGGTCACACATGATGTACTGATGGCCTATCTCATTTCTTGAGACCCTAACAAGCCAGGAAAGTACAAATACCCCCCAAATTACCTCTTTTTGGAAAGTAGACATTCCAAGGTAATTAGTAAGAGGCATGGTGAATTTTTTGAAGTTGTAATTTATTCCCACAATTCTTTGCAAAATGAAGATTTTTTTTTTTCACAAAATTGTCATTGTAACAGGTTATTTCTCGCACACAGCATATTCATACCACATATTACACCCCAAAACACATTCTGCTACTCCTCCTGTGTATGGCAATATCACATGTCTGAGACATTTTCACAGCCTGGCCATACACAGAGGCTCAACGTGCAGGGAGCACCGTCAGGTACTCTAGAGACATAAATTACACATCTAATGCCATGATGACCTATCACATTTTTGAAGGCCCTGGAGCACCAGGACAATGGAATTGCCCACAAAATGACCCCATTCTGTAAAGCAAACACCCCAATAAATAATCTATGAGGCATAATGAGTCTTTTGAACATGTCATGTTTTTCCAGTAGTTTTTGGAAAATGTGGGGAAAAAATGAAAACGCTTTTTTTACACAAAACTATCCATTTATATGATATTTCCAACACATAGCATGTACATAGCAAAAATGACACCCCAAAATACATTCTGCTACTCCTCCTGTGTATGGCGATGCCAAATGTGTGAGACTTTTACAGGTGATGTTTACTCATGGGTGTGACGGTCACTGACAGGTTATTGGCGATGGTCACTGATGGGTGACTGGCGGTGGTCACTGATGGGTGACGGGTGACTGGCGGTAAACACTGATGGGTGACTGGCAGTGGTCACTAATGGGTGACGGGTGACTGGTGGTGGTCACTGATGGGGGACTGGCAGTGGTCACTAATGGGTGACAGGTGACTGGTGGTGGTCACTGATGGGTGCCGGTGTCTGGTGGTGGTCACTGATGGGTGATGGGTGTCTGGTGGTGGTCACTGATGGGTGATGGGTGACTGGTGGAGGTCACTAATGGGTGACTGGCGGTGGTCACTGATAGGTGATGGGTGACAGGTGGTGGCCACTGATGGGTGCCGGATGTCTGGTGGTGGTCACTGACTGGTGTCTGGTGGTGGTCACTGATGGGTGACGGGTGACTGGTGGAGGTCACTGATGGGTGACAGATGACTGGTGGTGGTCACTGATAGGTGATGGGTGACTGGCGGTGGTCACTGATGGGTGCCGGGTGTCTGGTGGTGGTCACTGATGGGTGTCTGGTGGTGGTCACTGATGGGTGACAAGTGGAGGTCACTGATGGGTGACGGGTGACTGGCGGTGGTCACTGATAGGTGATGGGTGACTGGCGGTGGTTACTGATGGGTGTCGGGTGTCTGGTGGTGGTCATTGATGGGTGACTGGTGGTGGTCACTGATGGGTGACTGGCGGTGGTCACTGATGGGTGCCGCGTGTCTGGCAGTGGTCACTGATGGGTGACGGGTGTCTGGCGGTGGTCACTGATGGGTGACCGGTGTCTGGCGGTGATCACTAATGCATGAAGGGTGACTGGCGGTGGTCACTGATGGGTAACTGGCGGTGGTCACTGATGGGTGACGGGTGACTGGCGGTGGTCACTGATGGGTGACTGGCGGTGGTCACTGATGGGTGATGGGTGACAGGCCATGGTCACTGACGGGTGACGGGTGACAGGTGCACTTTATGATGACAGTCTGATGACAGGTACACTTTATGATGACAGGTACACTTTATGGGGGCAGATGGGGTGACTGTTGGGTGACTGGTGCATTGGGGGGGGCAGGGGGGATGTGACAGGTGTGTGTGTGTTTTACAGAGCGGTAACTCACTGATCCTAGCTCTTCTCTCACACTAGAAACTGTGTGAGGAGAGAAGAGCTGGTAACAGTGAGTTACCGCTCTGTTACATTGGATGTGATTGGCTGTGAAGTAGATCACAGCCGATCACAAGGTATCAGCCGCCGGCGGTTGATACCAGTGTTGGTGACAGGCAGTGTTCCCTGGTGCTCCCGATGCACCGTGCGAATGGGGGAAAGTTCCATTTGTGATCGGCCGTGATCACATGGTAAACAGCCATAACCAATGGCTGTGCACCCCCATCGGTGATGCGGTGTGTCCCGGGGACACGCTGCCACCGACAGAGCTGGGATGCGCGCGCCCGATCGCATGGAATCCTGGCTTGAAGGGGAGACGTCATATGATATCGTCCCAGAACAATAGCCGTTCCACCCCACCGTCATTTGACGGTGGGCGGATAGCAAGTGGTTAAGGAAAAAGGAAAAGGGAGAGAAAAGAGAAGAAAATACCACAATGATGTAAGACTTTATTGCAGACCGTGGATGAACATTAAGATGAATAGTCTCTGGATGGAGTTTTCTGAACTGGTCACAAAAAAAAAAAAGTCTCCTACAACGCATTGCAACTCACAGAAGTCTCCAGCGCAGCACAGCCTGATAGGAAATGGAGTCCTTCACATTAAGAGTCAGCTGACCATTTCCTCTTTCCACACTGTTGCATTGTGGAAGGAAGCAAACTAAGTGTTTTCATTATGCACATGGCATATACACTATATTGTCAAAAGTATTGTGACACCTGCCTTTACACGCACATGAACTTTAATGGCATCCCAGTCTTAGTCCGTAGGGTTCAATATTGAGTTGGCCCACTCTTTGCAGCTATAACAGCTTCAGCTCTTCTTGGAAGGCTGTCCACAAGGTTTAAGAGTGTGTCTATAGGAATGTTTGACCAGTCTTCCACAAGTGCATTTGTGAGTTCAGGCACTGATGTTGGACGAGAAGCCCAGGCTCGCTCTCTCCACTTGAATTCATTCCCAAGGTGTTCTTTAGGGTTGAGGTCAGGACTCTGTGCAGGCCAGTCAAGTTCCTCCATCCCAAACCTGCTCATTCGTGTCTTTATGGACCTCTTCTAAACCTTGTTGACAGCCTTCCCAGAAGAGTTGAAGCTGTTATAGCTGCAAAGGGTGGGCCAACTCAATTTTGAAGCCTACGGGCTAAGCATGGGATGCCATTAAAGTTCATGTGCGTGTAAAGGCAGGTGTCCCAATACTTTTGACAATATAGTGTATATGCCATGTGCATAATGAAAACCCTTAGTTTGCTTCCTTCCACAATGCAACTGGATGAACTGGATGCCTGAGTAGCCAACCATGAGGGATAAAATGGCTGCAGCTTGTGAGAGCAGAGGTGGAGTGATTATTAAAGTTCATGTGTGTGTAAAGGCAGGCGTCCCAATACTTTTGACAACATAGTGTATATGCCATGTGCATAATGAAAACACGTAGTTTGCTTCCTTCCACAATGCAACTGAATGAACTGGAAGCCTGGGTAGCCAATCAATGGGCACAAGAACTGTCACATGGTAGTCGGGTAAGGTTGTTTAGCCCTGTGTAATGGTCAATCAGACCAGCTTGGAGCTTACACAGTGCTGTTTACTTTGCTCAAGGTGGCAAACATGGTGGTCAAGTGAATTAAAAGTAACTATAGTGAAATGTATAATACTTTAGTCCCCCACTGCTGTTTCTGTGCTGTTGCTTGGCATTTTAAGGATATGTTGGAATAAAGGTGGATTTTCAGAGTGCAGCCATCTGAATTATCCTAACCAGGGCTTTTTTTCTGGCAGAACACATCGAAACGCCGTTCAGTCACCTATGCCAGTGGCTCCTCTCCTCTCTTCCTAATCTCTGTATAGCCCCTATCTTGTCTTTACTCCAGTCCCGACTCCTCCTCCTATGTAAGACGCTGCTCGCTGCCACTGCCATGAGGGATCAAATGGCTGCAGCTTGTGAGAGCAGAGGTGGAGTGATCTGTACTCCGCTCGCCTCTCAGTCCCTTCTAGAGCTTGTTTTGGCACCACATGTCAGTGTCACTATGCGAGGTGATCACCTGAGCATCTGATCGTGGATAGTGTGTGTAAGGGATAGCCAGGCTGTTCTCCTCATCCTCGCTAGCCTCATGTCATGTTAACTGGTCTGTGCTGGAGTTTTCTGGTGTTACTAAGTTATTACTGTTGTTGCTGTTGGTCTCTTTGCTGGCCATGGCTGGGTGGTCTCTTTGCTGGCCTGGGCTGGGTGGTGTCTTTGCTGGACTGTACTAGACTGGGTGGTCTCTTTGCTGGCCATGGCTGGGTGGTCTCTTTGCTGGCCTGGGCTGGGTGGTGTCTTTGCTAGACTGGACTAGACTGGGTGGATTCTTTGCTGGCCTGGGTGGTCTCTTTGCTGTACTGGACTGGGTGGTCTCTTTTCTGGCCTGGGCTGGGTGGTCTCTTTGCTGGCCTGGGCTGGGTGGTCTCTTTGCTGGCCTTGGCTGGGTGGTCTCTTTGCTGGCCTGGGCTGGGTGGTCTGTTTTCTGGACTGGGTGGTCTCTTTTCTGGCCTGGGCTGGGTGGTCTCTTTGCTGGCCTGGGTGGTCTCTTTGCTGGCCTGGGCTGGGTGGTCTCTTTGCTGGCCTTGGCTGGGTGGTCTCTTTGCTGGCCTGGGCTGGGTGGTCTGTTTGCTGGAATGGACTGGGTGGTCTCCTTGCTGGCCTGGGCTGGGTGGTACTTTTGCTAGTCTGTGCTGGGCACTATCTTTGCTGGCCTTTGCTGGGTGGTCTCTTTGCTGGCCTGGGCTGGGTGGTCTCTATGCTGGCCTGGGCTGGGTGGTCTCTTTTCTGGACTGGGTGGTCTCTTTGCTGGCCTGGGCTAGGTGGTCTCTTTGCTGGCCTGGACTAGGTGATCTCCTTGCTGGTCTGGGCTGGGTGGTCTCTTTGCTGGGCTGGGTGGTCTCTTTGCTGGACTGGACTGGGTGGCCTCTTTGCTAGCCTGGGCTGGGTGGCCTCTTTGCTGGCCTGGGCTGGGTGGTCTCTTTGCTGAACTGGACTGGGTGGCCTCTTTGCTAGCCTGGGCTGGGTGGCCTCTTTGCTGGACTGGACTGGGTGGTCTCCTTACTGGCCTAGGCTGGGTGGTCTCTTTGTTGGACTGGGTGGTCTCTTTGCTGGCCTGTGCTGGGTGGTCTCTTTGCTGGCCTGGGCTGGGTGGTCTCTTTGCTGGCCAGGGCCAGGTGATCTCTTTGCTGGCCAGGGCCAGGTGGTCTCTTTGCTGGCCAGGGCCAGGTGGTCTCTTTGCTGGCCTGGGCTGGGTGGTCTCTTTGCTGGACTGGACTGGGTGGTCTCTTTGCTGGCCTGAGCTCGGTGGTCTCTTTGCTGGCCTGGGTGGTCTCTTTTGCTGGACTGAGTGGTTTCTTTGCCGGCCTGGGCTGGGTGGTCTCTTTGCTGGCCTTGACTGGGTGGTCTCTTTGCTGGCCTGAGCTGGGTGGTCTCTTTGCTGGAATGGGTATTCTCCTTGCTGGCCTGGGCTGGGTGGTCTCTTTGCTGGACTGGACTGGATGGTCTCCTTGCTGGACTGGATATTTCAACTTTATTGCACATTTTACTGCATTGCTTTTTATTAAATTCCATGCAAATTACTTGTATATCCATCAAATACTTGGTCCCCTGTTCTCTAAAGGGGCGGTTCTGGGGGCGGTTCTAGGGGATGGGAAGGGGCATGACCTGGGGGGGTGAGTTCCTGCACCTTTTCTCTGAGAAAAAAAGCTCTGATCCTAACTTTAGTAAGTAGCAGGTCTTGGGGAGGTATTATACAGCATAGATAAACCTGCTACTTTATCCTGAATATGAAAGTACATGTTTTCAATAAGAAGACAACATAAAATTATTATTATAGGTCACTACTACCATCCCCATATCCATTTAGCCAACATGCAGAGCTTTTAAAGTTTACGTTTCTTAAAAAGTTGTTCTGTTTCTAGCAAAGGGAATATGGTTCAGTGAAACTGGTCTTTAAATTTCACATCCATTAGTAAAATGTCGGAAGGATAAATCAATACAATGCAAAGTAAATATTTTCTGGCAGCACAAAGAGTACATCTTAAATCTTATTCAATGACCCATAGATGAGGATAATGTAGAAGGCATGAAATGCTAATGGAAATTATACAGAAGAAAGAGATGTATTTTTGTTTTATTTTTAACATAAGTCATTTCCTTTTTTTCTGTTACTGTGGTGGGTATCACATATTTTGAATTTATTCCAAGGAGCTATTAGGGAAGTGAGCAATTGCTCAGGTGAATCATAGCTCTTTTAATAGCGTACAGATATCTATGTATAAAGCATTGTGGTCTCAGAGGACCTGTGAAAGCAAATAATTCCTAATTTCTCAGATTTTGTAAGATTGTTTTATTTGTAAAACTTACAAATGTAAATTTAAATATTTAATCACAATACCGGGCACTTTTACCGCCCTTACTTCCTGGGCCAATTTTCAGCTTTCGGCGCTGTCACATTTTTAATGGCAAATGCGCGGTCAGGCTACACAGTACCCATATCAAATTTTTATCATTTTTTGAGACAGATAGAGCTTTCTTTTGGTGGTATTTCATCACCACTGGATTTTTTATTTTTTTACTAAGCAATGTAAAACGATCGAAAATTTTGAAAAAAAAACGGTTATCTTAGTTTCTGTTATAACATTTTGTAAATAAGTAATGTTTCTCTTTGACTGATCAGGCTGCACTGAAGAAGGGGCACAAATATGCAGCAATGATGGGCACTGATAGGAGGCACTGATGGGTACTAATAGACGTCACTGATGGGCATTGATAGGCAACACTTATGGGCACTGATAGGCAGCACTGATGGGCACTGATGAGGAGGCCAATGATGGACACTGTCAGGCATCACTGATGGGCACTGAAG
The DNA here is from genome assembly GCA_018402905.1 of Glandirana rugosa. Taxonomy (NCBI): domain Eukaryota; kingdom Metazoa; phylum Chordata; class Amphibia; order Anura; family Ranidae; genus Glandirana; species Glandirana rugosa. The sequence continues at coordinate 569,127 of BLSH010217990.1, forward strand.
GGCATCACTGGTTGGCATTACTGGTGGGATCCGACAGGCATCATTGATGAGGCTGTACTGATAATCAGGACACTGATTATCAGTGCAGATGTCCCCACTGAGGAAAGATGCTTATCTGCTCTCCTCACGTGCTGCCAGCATGAGAATAGGAATGCCGATAACAGCCAATATAACAGCAATATAGGACCCCTCTACTAGTACCAGGTGTACCACACACATGGGAAAAAAATAGAGAAAGCCAAGAATAGAGAGATACTGGAGGAGAATGGAAAAGAGAACAGTAGGTCTAAGGAAGAAAAGAAAGAAAGTGGTTCTGCCCAGGGGTCAAACTCTCTCGAGCCTGGGGGTCAACTCCACGTGTCTGGTACCTACAAATAGCTAAGCCAGGGAGACCAAATTTTTTAAAACACGATTTCTTGTCCCGTAAGACACTCACAATCTTTTCGTTCAGCATGATCCAGGTGAGTTTACACTTCATCAAGGCACGATCAATAACTGGATTTTTGTTTTCTTTACCCTGTGAAGTTACAATCACTTGAGTCTCCCATCCAGATTTCACTGATGCCATTTCTTCCTGTGGGGAACACTAACCAGAGCTGCTTGCAAGCCTTGCTAGCTCGTCCTCTTCACTCCAATGGGTCCGATGTCAACCTTCTTCAGTATTCTAACAGGACCTCTTCATTGGCCTACCAGTAGGAATGGTCCACATCACACACACACAGTGATGTGCACCCCCTGAAGAAGGACCATTCCAGGAAGTAAACAGCAAGGAAAAGGTCCCAGTGCTGGATGAATACGTGACCGCAGCTTCGGGTTTAGAGATGTTTTTTTTTCAACCCAGTGATTATATAGAAGAGAGGGAAAGGGAGGTCTGGATGGGAGTTACATTTATCCTGGATTTGGGCTTTAAATCATCCTTTAGCTCCAGTGAACAATTTTTAAATATAGATGTTAACCACTTGCCACCCGGCCACAGTAAATTTACTGCAGTGGGGCAGCATGGGCCGGTTCAGTCACATATACATACAGTATCTCACAAAAGTGAGTACACCCCTCACATTTTTGTAAAAATTTTATTATATCTTTTCATGTGACAACACTGAAGAAATGCCACTTTGCTACAATGTAAAGTAGTGAGTGTACAGCTTGTATAACTGTGTAAATGTGCTGTCCCCTCAAAATAACTCAACACGTGGCCATTAATGTCTAATCTGCTAGCAACAAAAGTGAGTACACCCCTAAGTAAAACTGTCCAAATTGAGACCAATTAGCCATTTTCCCACCCCGGTGTCATGTGAGTCGTTAGTGTTACAAGGTCTCAGGTGTGAATGGGGAGCAGGTATGTTAAATTTGATGTTATCACTCTCTCTCTCATACTGGTCACACTCACTGGAAGTTCAACATGGCATCTCATGGCAAAGAGCTCTCTGGGGATCTGAAAAAGAGAATTGTTGCTCTACATAAAAATGGCCTAGGCTATAAGAAGATTGCCAAGACCCTGAAACTGAGCTGCAGCACAGTGGCCAAGACCATACAGTGGTTTAACAGGACAGGTTCCACTCAGAACAGGCCTCGCCATGGTCGACCAAAGAAGTTGAGTGCACTTGCTCAGCATCATATCCAGAGGTTGTCTTTGGGAAATAGACATATGAGTCCTGCCAGCATTGCTGCAGAGGTTAAAGGGGTGGGGAGTCTGCCGGTCAGTGTTTACCCCATACGCCGCACATTGCATCAAATTAGTCTGCATGGCTGTCCTCCCAGAAGGCAGCCTCTTCTAAAGATGATGCACAAGAAAGTCCGCAAACAGTTTTCTGAAGACAAGCAGACTAAGGACATGGATTACTGAAACCATGGAAGGAAAAAACAAAGAAAGAAATATGGAGGGAAGGAGAGAGAAGGAAGGAAAGAAATAGGGATGGAGGGGCAGCAGGCCCAGATCCTACACCACAATAGCAATATGTGTATTCCAGAAAGTTTAACACTCAGCAGATAAATATACGCCAAACACCTGCTGTTAGCGCTTCAATCATCCCCAGGTTGATTGAAGCGCATTATTTCTATTATTACATTGTAATATAAAATTAAATAGTTTGGCTCACCATAATGTAGAATCAGTGGGAGCCCCAAGCGTGTCACTTGCCACCAGATTCAGCATGTCACTTGCCACCAGATGTAGGGATGCCTCTGTCTCCCCAGGGGGGATGGTGGTCCCTCTGTCTCCCCAGGGAGGGATGGTGGTCGCTCTGTCTCCCTAGGGGGGGTGGTGGTCATTCTGTCTCCCCAGGGGGGCCGGTGGTCGCTCTGTCTCCCCAGGGGGGGTGGTGGTCCTTATGTCTCCCCAGGGGAGATGGTGGTCCCTCTGTCATCCCAGGGGGGATGGTGGTCCCTCTGTTTCCCCTGGGGAGGGGGGATGGTGGTCCCTCTGTGTCCCCAGGGAGGGGGGATGGTGGTCCCTCTGTGTCCTCCAGGGAGGGGGATGGTGGTCCCTCTGTGTCACCAGGGGAGATGGTGGTCCCTCTGCGTCACCAGTAGAGATGGTGGTCCCTCTGTCTCCTTGGGGATATGGTGGTCTCTATGTCTCCCCTGGGGACATGGTGGTCCCTCTGTCTCCCCAGGGGACATGGTGGTCCCTCTATGTCCCTGTCTGTAGGGGGGTGTTGGTCCCTCTGTGTCCCTAGGGGTGGTCCCTCTGTGTCTCTGGGAGGGGATGGTGGTCCCTCTGTGCCCCGAGGGTACATGGTGGTCCCTCTGTGTCCCCATGGTACATGGTGGTCCCTCTCTGTCCTCAGGGGAGATGGTGGTCCCTCTGTGTCCCCAGGAGAGATGATGGTCTCTCTGTCATGCCAGGGGGGATGGTGGTCCCTCTGTGTATTCGGGGGGTGGTGGTCCCTCTGTGTCCCAGGGGATAGTGGTCCCTCTGTGTCCACCAGGCGGGGATGGTGGTCTCTCTGTGTCCCCAGGGGGGATGGTGGCCCCTGTGTCCCCGAGGGGGATGGTGGTCTCTCTGTTTCCCGGGGGGGTAGTGGTCTCTTTGTGTCACCAGGGGAGATGGTGGTCCCTCTGTGTCACCAGGGGAGATGGTGGTCCCTCTGTGTCACCAGGGGAGATGGTGGTCCCTCTGTGTCACCAGGGGAGATGGTGGTCCCTCTGTCTCACCAGGGGAGATGGTGGTCGCTCTGTCTCACCAGGGGAGATGGTGATCCCTCTGTCTTCCCAGGGAGATTGGGGTCCCTCTGTCTTCCCAGAGGACATGGTGGTCTCTCTGTCTCCCCAGAGGACATGGTGGTCTCTCTGTCTCCCCAGAGGACATGGTGGTCTCTCTGTCTCCCGGGGGGACATGGTGATCCCTCTGTCTCCCCAGGGGGACATGGTGGTCCCTCTGTCTCCCCGGGGGGACTTGGTGGTCCCTCTGTCTCCCTGGGGGGTCCCTCTGTGTCCCTAGGGGGTGGTGGTCCCTCTGTGTTCCCATAGGACATGGTGGTCCCTCTGTGTCCCCATGGGACATGGTGGTCCCTCTGTATCCCCAGGGGACATGGTGGTCCCTCTGTGTCCTTAGTGTACATGGTGGTCCCTCTGTGTCCCCAGGGGACATGGGGGTCCCTTTATGTCCCCAGGGGACATGGGGATCCCTCTGTGTCCCCAGAGAACATGGTGATCCCTCTGTGTCCCTGTGGTGGATGGTGGTCTCTCTGTGTCCCTAGGGGGATAGTGGTTCCTCTGTGTCCCCAGTGTACATGGTGGTCCCTCTGTGTCCCTGGAAGGGGATGGTGGTCCCTCTGTGTCCCCAGGGGACATGGTGGTCCCTCTATGTCCCCAGGGGACATGGGGGTCCCTCTGTGTCCCCAGGGGACATGGGGGTCCCTCTATGTCCCCAGAGGACATGGGGTCCCTGTGTGTCCCCAGGGGACATGGGGTCCCTTTGTGTCCCCAGGGGACATGGGGGTCCCTCTGAGTCCCCAGGGAACATGGTGGTCCCTCTGTGTCCCTTTGGTGGATGGTGGTCCCTCTGTGTCCCTAGGAGGATAGTGGTCCCTCTGTGTCCCCAGGGTACATAGAGGTCCCTCTGTGTCCCTGGGAGGGGATGGTGGTCCTTCTGTGTCCCCAGGGAACATGGGGGTCACTCTGTCCTCAGGGAACATGGGGGTCCCTCTGTGTCCCATGGGGGGTGGGGATCCCTCTGTGTCCCATGGGGGGTGGTGGTCCCAGTCTGTGTCCCCAGGGGGGGGATGGTGGTCTCAGTCTGTGTCCCCAGGGGGGATGGTGGTCTCAGTCTGTGTCCCCAGGGGGGATGGTGGTCTCAGTAGGTGTCACCAGGGAGGATGGTGGTCTCAGTCTGTGTCCCCAAGGGGAGATGGTGGTCTCAGTCTGTGTCCCCAGGGGGAGGGATGGTGGTCTCAGTCTAGGTCCCCAGGGGGAGGGGTGGTAGTTCCTCTGTGTCCCTGTCTGTGAATCACTGACTGTCAGTGTCCCTGTGACCTGCCAAAGTGCACTGGGACGTGCTGGCTGCTCTGATGATCTCTCCGCCAGAAGACCAGTTCTTGGAGAGAGCAGGGAAGAGCCAAGAGGCGGAGCTCGGGCTCCACCTCTTATTTCTTCCTTAGCTGGTCTTCTTTAAAATAGCGGCCGGCGGCGAAAAATCGCAAAAAAGTCAATTTCCAGGGACATTTCCTGGGAAACGTTAAGGCCGGGAAAATGGTCTAAATCCCGGGAATGTCACGGAAAATGTAGGACTGTTGGCAAGTATGTGTTTGGTGGCAACCAGGTGAGGAGTACAAAGAAGTGTCATGGTCTGGGGCTGCATGAGTGCTGTCCGCACTGGGGGGCTACAGTTCATTGAGGGAACCATGAATGCCAACATGTACTGTGACATACTGAAGCAGAGCATGATCTAGTACGAGACGAAGTCATACAGTGTCATGTACAACCGTAAGTACCAAGGGAGTTACTTGACATCGGGGGG
>BLSH010217990.1:574096-602345 GCA_018402905.1 Glandirana rugosa
GGGGGGCTACAGTTCATTGAGGGAACCATGAATGCCAACATGTACTGTGACATACTGAAGCAGAGCATGATCCCCTCCCTTTGGAGACTGGGCTGCAGGGCAGTATTCCAACATGATAACAACCCCAAACACACATCCAAGACGACCACTGCCTTGCTAAAGAAGCTGAGGGTAAAGGTGATGGACTGGCCAAGCATGTCTCCAGACCTAAACCCTATCAAGCATCTGTGGGGCATCCTCAAACAGAAGGTGGAGGAGCGCAAGGTCTCTAACATCCACCAGCTCCGTGATGTCATCATGGAGGAGTCGAAGAGGACTCTAGTGACAACCTGTGAAGCTCTGGTGAACTTCATGCCCAGGAGGGTTAAGGTAGTGCTGGAAAATAATGGTGGTTACACAAAATATTGACACTTTGGGCCCAATTTGGACATTTTCACTTAGGGGTGTACTCACTTTTGTTGCCAGCAGTTTAGACATCAATGGATGCGTATTGAGTTATTTTGAGGGGACAGCAAATTTCCAATGTTATACAAGCTGCACACTCACTACTTTACATTGTAGCAAAGTGTAATTTCTTCAATGTTGTCACATGAAAAGATATAAAATATTTACAAAAATGTGAGGGGTGTACTCATTTTTGTGAGATACTGTACACGATTAACCCTTCTGAGTTAGGAGCGCAAAGCGCGCTCCCCCTGTGACCACTGTGTCCAACAGACACAACCGGTTACTGTTACTGGTGATCATATGATGATGCTGTACTGCACTGATGACAGTATGTAAAAAAAATTGTGAAAAAAAATGTATTTAAATGCCCTAAATACCTTTGACTGTATACTTTCCAAAAAGGGTTGATTTGGGGGGTATTTCTACTGTCCTGGCAATCTGAGGCTTTAAGAAATGAGATAGGCCGTAAGTGCATCAGGATTGATTAATTTTCAGATATACAGTTGTGCTCATAATTTTACATACCCTGGCAGAATTTATGATTTCTTGGCCATTTTTCAAAAATATGGATGAGAACACAAAAACAATTTCTTTCACTCATGGTTAGTGTTTGGCTGAAGCCATTTATTATCAATCAAATGTGTTTACTCTTGTTAAGTCATAATGACAACAGAAATTACCCAAATAACCCATATCAAAAGTTTACATACCCTGGTGATTTTGGCCTGATAACATTGAGCGAAAGGCCAGAGATAACATCCTTAAGACCATTACCTTGATGGAGCACACACAAAAATGCCTATTTCCAGCTTGCTTGATCTCAGTCGATGCCAAAAAGGCTTTCGACAGGGTTCATTGGCAATTCCTGAAGAGCACACTTAAACAAATTGGCCTCGGCTCTAACATGATATCCGGGCTTTGTATGGTAATCCCACGGAAAGGATTCGCTCTAATGGCCTTCTGTTTGACCCGATTGGTATTCATAATGGTACACGGCAAGGGTGCCCGCTGTCACCATGTACATACTTACTATGGAACACCTGGCCATTGCCATAAGACAAAACCCCAACATCCAAGGTCTCTCAGTTGGCCAGCGTCAGTATAAACTATCTCTTTATGCAGACAACCTCTTGTTATATGTCTCTGATCCTCAGGTCTGCCATTATCGAAGCTTTCACGGAATTTGGATTGGTAAGTAACTTCAAAGTAAATTATGACAAAACCGAGGCCCTTAACATATCCTTACCCAATATGGGGGGAGGGAGGGGAAAAACTGAAACACCGTCTCATTACAGACTCCATTTTAAGATGCCCCCGCCATTTCATGCCTTATGCCTCACGTGCAAAACATTTAGTTTCTATTTATTGAGAAGTGAAACTTAGTTCACGGCTGATTTCCTCTAGGTGACGTACACAAGCTGTGTTCTGATTTCTACAAACATATCCCTTCCCCACTTAGGGGGAGTTTAGTTACATCATATATCTTCCTGCCTATAGTTTTACATTATTCTAGAAATTCCTCAAGCCTTGCAACGTCCCTTATATCTTTATATAAGTGATAACGCGCCATAATAAACGAGAGAGACTGACCTTAGCTACTACCTGTGTCTGTGTCATGCTTTTCTGTGCTAAGGTCATTCTCCCAGGATCCTGAATAGATATACTGAGACAGTCCAAGCTATCAGACAACAGAGCACCTAGCAGAAACCCCAACAAACTTTGGAGGTCCCACCGAGATCAGAAAGGTCATCTCCGGACACCAGGTAAGATATACACCTTTTGTTGTCTGTCTGCCGAGGTCTCCGGAGCCCTGATCAACTTCCGATAAAAAAGTATTTTTGAGTGTGCACACCGTGACTCAGTCCCGGAGTGAATAGTGTGACACGATAAGGGGAAAGGCGCTGCATATAAGTCCTAGCCGGCTAAAGTGGATTATTTTATGTTTCAGGGAAACACCCTATGTTTCTGGGAAATATAGTCATAATCCCCTTTCAGGACTTCTGTGTTTCAGGGAAACACTCTAGACATGGGGAGTCGGGACGCCCCAACATAAATACTTTCGATGAAACACTATATATATTTCTGGGAAATATAGTCTTAATTTTTTTCAGGGAAAGAAATTTGGTTGGACGTCTCACTGTATCTAAATCCTTTTTTTATTGTGCTTCCCTTACTATCGCTTAGAGATATAAGATAATTTGTTTGTGTGATACGAGTGTCCGGTTGGTAAGTGAACGGACCAGGATCACTGAAGGTATTGTCAACAAGGTGTAAGACGCACCACCCTGTTAGCTAGATTTTATTGGTTGATGACCTGGGAACGGTGAAAGCACAGTGACACCGCGTTGGGTGTCTATGTAATGTCTTGTAAACAATAGGAAATAGGACATAATTAGAGCCATTGTTCAACCAGCTTACAATATTCACGCCTCATCAGCTACTAGAGAAAATCCCAAGAAATTTAGCGAGTCTAAGGTATTTTATAAAGTAAAACTATCCTCCCTCCCGAAATAGGCGAGACATGCAAGGACTTCGTAGCCCGTGTATGTGAAACTAATTACTATCTAGTTAACCCATGGGTGGACAATCTGGCAGGACAGACTGAAAACATGGGAAGCAGTAGTCCATTTCCACAGGAAGGTGACAATGACACTTTTCATATAGACATGATCAAAGGTCTTTGTTTGGGTAATAGACAGTATGTGTGTATCTGTTGAGTTTTTTGTATTGTGATATGAAATGTTGTTCTATGAAGAGGTTAAATGCATTCTGTTCTCTCCGTAGCGAATGTGAGTTTACAGACGGGTAATGGTAAGTGTAGCTGATTGCTGTGAGTTTAACATTGGAAAAGTTAAGTGATGAAACTGAAGAAAATTTTCTGTAAAGTTGTAAATGAGAAAAGTGAGAAATACAGAAGGGTTATATTGTAGGTACTGAAACTGATAAAATGGCATATTGGAAAGATAGAAGTCTCTGTAAGTTAGGTGAGAAATGCATACAGTCTGTGGGAATCCCTCCCCCTCCATGTAAAGAACATGTCTGTCTGTGTTTGTGTAAAGAGAGGAGAGCAGCATCCCCATCACCCCCCTCCCCTTCTTCCTTCAACAGATTCTTTGTGAGAGTTTGTCTGTGAAATGTAGTAATGTATTAATTTTTGTCCAGCTATGAAATAACTAGTATAACATGTAATGTTTAAATGTGGGAGATAGATAAGACCAAGGGAAATGTTTAATTGTGTTGCAAAAATACAATCCTAGTTGAAATTGTTAGTTTTTAGCTTTGTAACTGTAGGATTCAGCCCCATGACTATGTCTCGGTAGATGACGCGCTGACGTCACTGCCATTGAGTGTTTGAAGTCTACAGCCGGCCGGCTTAATGTTCTTGGACGCCCTTGTTGTTTTTATCTGATGTAAGTGCAATACTTTTATTTTATTAAATCCACTGAAACGGTATCACACTATCAGTACCTTCTCTTTCTTTGGGTGCCGTGGTGAGTTTACCTGGGGGTGTAAAGAACCTTATTGGACTGCTATCCTACCAATGCCGGGAGGCGGATCCGGTTAGCCCTTTCTACTACCTCTGTGGTTCACCCAAGCCAACTCTGCTACATCAGGACCCCAAGATTGTCATATTTATCCCCAGGGGGGACCCGGGCTGGGGTACAGCCAAAGCGCTTATGCGCTTACATCTGGTAAGCAGTTATTAGATGTGAGGTGGAGGTATCACTACTGAATTTGAACTATCACACAGTGGTCTATATATGTGAAGATACATCTACATCTCTACTTTCATCTACACCATTTATGTTTATGTGGACTGTATGATTTACATGTATTTATGGGATGCATGCTGTATGTATCTACCTACCGTCATTTTAGCGCAACCTGTTGTTTATAAAACTGTAGGATTCAGTTTAAACAAAGAAATGGCTGAGTGCAGCCAATGCCCTGTAAATTCCTAAATGGTAGCCATGATTATTATAATTATTTAAATGTTTAGTTCTCCATTCCAGCCTATTGGGCGTGGAAAGGGAAAAGGTTCCACCCACTGACAAAAACCAGGTTGTACCGTTTAATGAAAATCATTTGAACAAAGACAGTTGACTAGTAAAGACCAGGCTTAGATCATCTTTACTTAACAGTATATGATAGGACAATATTGAATGATTACTGGAGATGTATGTCTCTGTATGTATGTATGTATCGTTTTGATTAATGATTGTAATGAAGTGTGATACATTAAAATACAGCACTAATGATTGTTTTATAAGTTTTTTTGTTAATATAGAAGGAACCAGATCTGTATGGAACTGAACCAAGAGATTGAAATAGAAACATCAAAATGAGTTTGGTGATGTATAATATTTGTGCACAATGTAATGAACACACTGCAAATGTTATTGTGAATGTTAACCATGGGAATTATTGATAATTTTTGATGGACGTCCTTTAATGAAAATCCACGTGATGATAATTAATTAATTATGAATTTCGACATCCTCTACCACCACCAGAGCTCAGGCATAGTGGAAAGAATGAACAGAACCATTAAAGACAAAATTAGAAAAGCCACAGGTGGTACCTTTGAAAGCTGAAAGAGAATATTACCTGCAATTCTAGCCAAAATTAGGATGACCCCTACTAAATCACTAGGTTACTCAACCTTTGAAATATTGATGGGAAGACCCTTCCCCACACCCTGGGCTAAGAAACCGCAAGTGACTTTGGGGGGAGACTTAGAGAATATCAGGGATGAGTATATAAGGTGACTAATTAAAATTCTAGACCAGGTAGAGGAAGAAGTTACTCGCAAATTTCCTTCTCTTCCACAGGAGAACACTCACCCTTTTCAGCCGGGAGATATGGTAGTGGTAAAGCTGTTGCCAAGAGGACTTAACCTATGGCCCCGAGACCACAGTGATAGCCATCACCGGAACCGCAGTCCTGACAGAACACAACCCTGCCTGGATTCACGCCACCAGAGTAAAGTTGGTAAAGAAGAGACCCGACCCAAAGGTCCCAGAAGCAAGAAAGGAGGTATTAACGGGGGCAGAACGCCCTGACCTCGAAAAGGAAAGTCAAGAAAAGGGGGCATTAACGGAGGTAGACAATCTTGACCCTGAAAATGAACTGCTACCTGAATTTTGGGCAATGCCCCCCCATCTCTAGTGATCTTATTGACTTTTCCCATACGCATTAATACAGAGATGGCCATTACCCAAAAGAGTAACCCCCCCAGTCTCACAACATTCTGGTATAACTCATCAAACACACATGTAGCCACCTTTACTTTTGGCTACTACTACATAGTTCACTGTCCTATGGAACTATGGGAACTTCTCCACACCTTTTTGCCAAACATATAGCAATGTCTCTACAGATAAGTTACAGAATCAAACTTAGTCTCTAGGAGTCATCTACTGGATATGTGGAGGTGGTAAAATTAGGTCTAGATTAGAGGGACGATGGAAGGGGGAGTGTGCATTGGCAAAAGCAATAATGGGGATACATATCTTTGAACAACAAGAGGAACAGGAGACACCTAGCCCTAGTAGAAGAAAGAGAAAGGCCCCTATTGGCAGCTTCGATCCCCATGTATATATAGATGCAATAGGTGTCCCAAGAGGGGTCCCGGATGAATTCAAAGCCAGAGACCAAGTGGCAGCTAGATTTGAATCACTTATCCCCATAATAACTGTTAATAAGAATGTAGAATGGATAAATTACATTAATTTATATCAACAACGCTTTGTTAACTGCACTAGGGATGCACTGCAGGGAATAGCTGAACAGCTACAGGCAGATTCCACCATGACATTCCAGAACAGGATGGTTTTAGACATGATTCTAGCAGAAAGGGGAGGAGTGTGTGCTATGATTCCAAAAACAAGCACATGTTGTACATACATCCCTAGTAATACAGGCCCTAATGGCAAGGTCACCATGGCAATTAAGAAATTAGAAAATCTATCTGTAGATTCCTTCCTATCAGGAAGAGACAGGAAGTGATGTCAGTTACAGACAGGAAGTTTCGGGTGAGAGGTGAATTGGGAGGAAGTAGAGAGAAGACATTGCTGGAAGTGGTAGCAGAGGAGCCTATCCCTAGGAGTTATCAAAGAGTGATCCTCCATTCGGTCCTTACCATATCTGGATTGGCTGGGAAAGTTGAGAAACAGAGGTGACAGCTAGAGAGGCGAGGAGGAATATCTACATTTAATAGTGGAGGAGTATCCTATTGCTTGTTTGAGATTCTTTTGAGGTGAGAGTTCTGAGAGCACGGGGGGTCCAGCACTCACAACAACCGGCTTGGGGGCGTAGTGTGAAGACTTCCCCAGACTGCCTCCATCTGCACGTTTGAAGCACGAATTTATGCATACTAGCACATTGGTTTTTGCACGAAGTCACTTTGGAGCACTTACATATTTTTCAAGCTATAGACTATATCGTCATCTGTTTACATTTTGGTTATGAACTGGATTTAGCAGATATCTTTTATCCCTATGAATGAACTTTTATTATTGCTATTCACTATTTAAGTGTTTATGTCTACTTTTACTACACTTGCTTTATATTAATAGGAGTTTGCATTGTACATCAAGGAGTTGCTATATATTTGCCTTTCTATATTTGGGTGTCAGAGTGCACAGTATCTTCATCCACTTTTTAGTTACGTCATATATCTTCCTGCCTATAGTTTTACATTATTCTAGAAATTCCTCAAGCCTTGCAACATCCCTTATATCTTTGTATAAGTGATAACGCGCCATAATAAATGAGAGAGACTGACTTTAGCTACTACCTATGTCTGTGTCATGCTTTTCTGTGCTAAGGTCATTCTCCCAGTATCCTGAATAGATATACTGAGACGGTCCAAGCTATCAGAGAACAGAGTGCCTAGCAGAAACCCCAACACCCAATTGTGACATGGCGCTTAGCATATGGGACCGATACCTTGCCAAAGTCTTACTTTCCATGAGACCTAGCCCTTTGACCCCATTGTTTGGAGTCGCTTAATTCTCTCCGACGTATAATAATTCAAAAGTTCTGTCCTGGCAAAAATCCGATACCCTCTCTTGTGCCATACAACCCTGAATAGTAAACTCCTTCCCTTATCTAGCATACGATCCACATGCCATAACCCATCTGGGGCCTGGCTTGGACATACTCAACTGACGCACTTCCTAAACAAATTGCCAAACATTGACAAACTGAAAAGACAACAAACAAACTTTGAATTACTGTTATCCCAAACTGACAAACCGGAGCATTCGCTATCCCAAATATATCAGTTGTTGATTCAGACCTCTCACCCAGACCCACCTCCATTTATATCAAGATGGGAACGTGAGATGAGCACGTCCCCTGGTGATATGGATTGGAGCAAAACACTGGCGCTGTCCTCTATCTCATCCCATGCCCACGAACAAAATTCCCGAATTGTGTCTGGGTGGTATCGTTGCCCTTCTATTCTTAATAAGATCGATCTAACAGTGCCAGATACATGTTGGAAATGCCTATGGACCCCTAGCAATATGAAACCCATATGGGGAACATGCCCGCGAATTGCCCCATTCTAGGATAAAATTCTCGGTCTCTACGACAAATTAGTTGGAGACAAATATCCAAACGAACCTCGCATAACTATTTTATCAATGTTGCCAGGCTCTTACAAGCAAATAAAGAAGAGCTTGATATGTCATTTCTTGACGGCGGCTCGGTCTATAATCACTAGATATTGGCGTCGATCTGTGATCCCTTCATTGGCGGATTGGGCTTATGAAATGGACAGAATCTAGCACCTTGAACCTATGATTGCTTGGGATGCAGATAAAAGCGAATCCCACAGCATCATGTGGACTGTATGGTTAACTTTACGGTTTTCCTCAAATTTTGATGATTTTATAACAGATATTTCCACTGATGCCTCCCCGGGGTCCTCCCATGTGTAGCTTTAGTTGCCCTTTTTGCCTTTTCCCCTCCTTCTCTTTTCCTCGCTTTATCCTCATTCTTCTCTTCTCTTTCTTCTCTCCCCCCTACTCTTTTTCTTTCACTCTCTTTCTCCTTCTTTGTATCAACTTTCTCTTACTCTCATGAATGAGAAAATGGGTACATTTATTGTAGCACCACTGTATTCTCATGCCATACTTGTTGAGCGTTTTTGTTGCTCCAACCCGGTTCCCAATGGTCTACTGGTTAAATTAATTTCTTAACAATTGCTATGCTCACTTCAATGTGTCTTAGTATCCTATTTTCTCTGTATAATATTCAGATATTGTGTGACATGTTCTTTTGACCTTAATGTACACTTGTGCAGCTGTTGTAATTGAGATACTGCACTCCTGTTTTAATTCTATGATATCTTTACGTGGCTACAACATAATAAAGATAGATTCAATATAAATCAGGTGTGAGGAGGCGACATTGGTTGACACTGTGCCCGGAGATCTTTGACTGCTCCCATGTTGTTTAGGTAGATCTCCACCTCTATAAGGTTGCCTAGCCCTACACTAAGCCATTGTGGGTATTAGACTAAAAAATGAAAATACTTGTAACCAAGAGACAAAATGTAGACATGGTGGTGTTTGTCAGTCAATACCAAAAAATAAATATTAAAACAATGACAGATGGGTGATATTGTAGAAGGTGAAACAGCCACTGTATAGTATTTACTCACTCAAAGAACTATACAATATATGAAATGCAATAATTTACTTTTCCAATTGTTCATTGAAAAACACACAGAAGAGTTTATATTTGTCAGTCAACAATAGTAAGCTACAGGTATTACTTTTCTGATTTTCTGTCCCTAACGCTGGCCATGTATCTCTCAGTTTCTGCTTGACCCTGCTTCTCCTTGCTGTTTTTCTGTGATATAACACTAGGTAATGAGTGCTCTGTGAGCAATGAGAGCAATCACCATTAACAATTCTTTGGACAAAATGCTGGCCCATTCTGCTCTACAGTGCCTTTATATTGGAGATGTATCTGTCACATATGTTGGGCTGATCTGGAACACATCCCAATTCATGCTATAGATTTTTCTCCTTACAGCAACAAGTGGGGCATTTCTATTTCTGTATTCTGACTGAAAATGTGGATATAACAGAGGAACTTGGGAACATAAATTTGTCAAATCATAAACTTTCCGCACCAGAAATAACAGTCCTCTCCAAAGGCCTCACATTCTGCCCAACCACCTAATTTGATAATTTACAAGTATGGTCAGATATGGAGGAATTCTTCAGGAGACTAAGGCTCAAAGAATATTTTCACAGTAATGAAAGGAATCATAGGACAATAGAAGGTGACAAAAATAAAAAGAACAGCAACTTCCCACCTCCACAAGGACACAACCCCAAACTGGACACTTATAGTGACAGCTTCAGGCTGTAAGTCACATCCCTGATATCTACCCAGCAAAAGATAATATTATACAACCTTCCACCACTGGAGCAAAGAGCTGCGCACGATTCCGCAATAATCAGGCCATAGCTATCAAACCAGCAGATAAAGGGGGAGCAGTCATTGTGATGGATACAGACAAATATATACAAGAGGGCAAGAGGCAGCTAGCAAATACTACTTACTACAAAAAACTGGACTATGATCCAACCCAGGATTTTACTGAGCAATTAAAAGGTCTCATTACAACAATACCAAGCCACCTACATTCAGAACTTATCAATACGATTCCAGATAATCCAGAAATTGGAGACTTCTACATGCTGGCAAAGATTCACAAGCCAGGAAATCCAGGCAGACCCATTATACCAGGTATGAATACACTTACCGAACATAGCTTAGGCCTTGTAGAAAATATGTTAAAACCATTAGTCACGAACAGTGCAAGTTTCCTGCAAGACACCACTGATTTTCCGAACAAACTTAACAATATACAACAATTACCACCAAATACACTTCTTGTCACTATGGATGTAGAATCTCTGTACAGTAACATCTCTCACAAACATGAGTTGGCGGCAAGTCACAGATTCTTATCATCCTCACCAAATCACAAATACACTGCTGAGGATGTTACACAGCTCATCAAATTCATTCTTACACACAACTACTTCACTTTCAACAATGAGATCTATCTCCAGTCTTTGGGTACTGCTATGGGAAGTAAAATGGCACCCCGATATGCAAATGTATTTATGGCTGACCTGGAGGACAAATTCCTGAACAGCATACAACAAAAGCCATACAGATATTATCGCTATATTAATGATATCTTTGTGATATGGACAGATATTTTTTCTCATTGATCAACACTTTTCACTGATCTATCAAACTAAAAATTGATTATTTGAACACACATGTCAGCTTCCTAGACACTACAGTATACATTAGGGATGACAAGCTTCACACCTGGATATACAGAAAACCGTCTCACCGATGCAGCTATCTCCATAGTTCCAGTTTTTACCCCTAACACACTAAACGGGCCATCAGACACAGCCAGGCCATCAGATACCACCGAATATGTTCAGACCCAGAAGACAGAAATAAACATCACAGAACACTGGCAGACTCCTTCCATAAGAAAGGTTACAAAGACAAAACCATCAACAATAGCATAAACACAGCCTTGAAAACCCGAAGAGAAAGTCTCCTCCAATACACAGAGAAAAAAACAAATAACCGAGTACCTCTAATCACCACATACAACCCAGCAATAGAAAGGATAAAAAAGATAATCAAAGATTTAGAACCCATTATAACAGAGGATGAAACTCTGAAAGAAATTTTCCAACAACCCCCAATATTGGCTTTCATACAACCACCCAACCTCAGACATAAACTAATCTGCAGGAAACTTCACTCTAATTATGAAACCACAAATAAAGGAAGCAAACCCTGCAATAAAAAATGGTGAAAACTTTGTAACCAGATCAATCTATCCAAAAGTGTCACACACACAAATGGGACCTTCAATATCATGGGATCATACAGCTGTACCTCTAGTAATGTCATGTACCTCATCCAATGCAAAAGGTGTAGCAAAGGATCTTATGTTGGTGAAACAGGACAGAAATTGCAAGCGAGGATGAACTTGCACAGACATACCATCAAGGAACATAAAGAAGACAGTTTTTGCACACCTGTGGGACATCATTTCTCACAACCGGACCACACTATAGAAGATCTCAATGTCTTAGTTCTTAAAGGGAATTTCAGAACTATCAAGAAATGGAAAAATAAGAATGATACTTCTTTTTGACACAAAAAATAATGGCCTAAATTTAGATATTGGTTTCCTTACCCATTATACTACTGTTTTACGACCCCCTCTGTGACTGAAATCCCCCCCCCCCCCCAGTCTCTCTCCCCCAGTTCTCCCTCTGTCTTATCTCACCCTCTCTGCTGTTAGCTTTATTACCATTGCCATAGACGTTGATTTGTATGTTTGTTTTTCTTTTTTTTCCTTTTTCTCAGAGAATGTATTTTTTTTTCCATTTTAACATTTTAACATTCTGCTAAAACATTTGTGAATCAGTACAGCTTGGACCTTGAATAAGGGAACATATGCCGAAAGCTTGTCCTGAAAATTTGTATGTTAGTGCGAAGAAAAAAAAGTATCACGGACAGTACTCAGTTTTCTCTGTCGCAATTGCACTAATACTGCTACAATCACCTCAAGTATGTATATTTAAATGAATATAGGTATTTTTTTTTTTCAAATAAAAATTCCTTGGAGAAAAGTAAAAATGCCCCTGTCTATGCCTGTCCACTACAATTTAGTAGCATGAGTGATTCCCTAACTGTTGCAGCTCCTAGGTGTTTACTGGAACTGTGGGCTCTATAGTGGGCTCTACACCTCCTCCCTTGGTCACTTGATAACTGCCCATGGCTTCCAATACCATCTATACGCCAATGACACCCAAACCTATCTGTCTACTCCTCCCCTCACTCCTTCAGTCTCCTCTCGCATTACTAACTTGCTAACTGATATATCAGCATGGATGTCACACCACTTCCTTTAAAATAAATCTCTCTAAAACCGAGCTGGTAATATCCCCACCCGTACCCTTCTCCATGACTTTTCCATCAAAATCAATAATGCTACCATCAATCCCTACCCTCATGCCAGGGTACTAAGTGTAATCCTAGACTCTGACCTGTCTTTTCAGCCTAAAATCCAATCGTTGTCAAAAGCTTGTCAATTTCACCTCCTTAACATCTATAAAATACGCCCCTTTTTAACAATTGAAACCACCAAGCTACTCATTCATTCCCTTGTTATCTCTTGCCGTGACTATTGCAGCTCCCTTCTCATTGGCCTACCTCTTCATAGGCTATCCCCTCTTCAGTCTATCATGAATGCTGCTGCTAGACTTATCCACCTTACCAAACCCCATTGTCTGCACCCCTCTCCTCCAATCCCTACACAGGCTCCCGATCACCCAGCAAATTAAATTCAAAATACTAAACACAATATACAAAGCCATTCACAACTCTGCCCCGAGCTACATCACAAATCTTGTCTACAAATATCACCCAAACCATCCTCTCTGCTCCTCCCAAGACCCCCTGTCCTCAAGCTCCCTTGTCTCCTCCCATGCTCATCTCCAGGATTTCTCCAGAGCCTCTCCCATCCTCTGGAACTCTCTACCTCAACCTGTCCAGCTATCTCCTACTCTTGCTGCCTTCAGGCAATCCCTGAAAATTCATCTCTTCAGGGAAGCCTATCACGTCTCCAACTAATCTTTTACCACTTCCATCAGCTCATTCCACGCTGTTACAACCTTTTGTACCACCTGCCCTACCCTATTAGATTGTAAGCTCTTCTGAGCAGGGCCCTCTTAATCCTTTTGTATTTTATTGTATTGTAACTGCATTGTCTCTCTTTTATATTGTAAAGCACTGCGTAAACTGTTGGCGCTATGTAAATTCTGAATAATAATAATATATAGTATACCACCTGCTGGTGAAATGACCATACAGATACAATAGTTCTTTATGAAGAACTAAGCACTGAAAACTATAACAGGAACAGTTCCTAATGCTCTGCAATGCTGCTCTCAAACTCAAAATAACTCCTACGGGTTTCTATACTTTGCAAAGTATCCCTGTTCTTTGCATTACTTTAGTGACTAACACAGTACAGTTCAGATTGATAACATAACAAAAACATGTATGGTTTAGTAACTATTGACCTGTGTTTTGTGTTCCTGTCAACTACCCCTAGCCATGTGTATATTTATTACATCTTAAACCTTCATTCACTTGGGGATTTATTTGCATCTATAGATTACAGTTATTGTTCTAACCATTTTACTATACAGCGGTACCTCAGTTCACGAACGCTTCTGTTCACAAACAACTCGGTTCACAAACAGAGCAGTTCACAAAAATTTGCTTCGGTTTGTGAACTCCGCTTCGGTTCATGAACACGATTTGTGGCCATTTTCCCTGCTTTTCCCTTCTCTGGTGAGATTGCGGATCACAGAGAGACATTGAAAGTGTACAGTACTGTGAAGAAGCTTACAGTACAGTATTGAGAAGAAAAAAGAATGCTTTCTAGAGCGTGCCACCGTCCTAAGACATAGAACAAAAATGGGAGGAACCCGCTAAGAAATAATGGACTTTATGGGCACACCACGAGACTTAGAAAAAGATAGTTCATAATAAAATTATATTGTTTATTTGAAAATTCATAAAAATTGATTATGACATAAAAACATCTATTCTTGGGATATCTAGAGAAGGAATATCCCAGGATAGACACCACAGTCAACAACTTCCATTAATATAACACACCACAGGAGTAATACATTTATACCAAACAGCTGGCAATAGTGAAAACTTGATATGCGGTAGGTCAACACATTTCGCTTGTTGAGCTTCTTCAGGACCTTTCACACCATAGGCTGAAGTTACTTGAGCAAGAATAAAGAATAAATATATCAGTACATCAATTTAATTTCAATGCATTTATATAGAGAATACTGCATCAAAGACACAAACAAAATAAGCTTATCTGAGAGGCTTACATGTGGCTGTCTGCGTTCCAAGGGAAATGCTCAGGAGGGCGGACACAGGGGGCAATAGGACCTGGGACAAACAAACTGGATGTTGGTAGTAATACTTCTGATGAGAAAATGTGTATATTATTGACCTGGATGTATATGAGTCCGTTTTTTAATGTACAGGGTGGGCAATTTATATGGATACACCTTAATAAAATGGGAATAGTTGGTGATATTAACTTCCTGTTTGTGGCACATTAGTATATGTGAGGGGGGAAACTTTTCAAGATGGGTGGTGACCATGGGGGCTATTTTGAAGTTGGCCATTTTGAATCCAACTTTTGTTTTTTCAATAGGAAGAGGGTCATGTGACACATCAAACTTATTGGGAATTTCACAAGAAAAACAATGGTGTGCTTGGTTTTAACGTAACTTTATTCTTTCATGAGTTATTTACAAGTATCTGACCACTTATAAAATGTGTTCAAAGTGCTGCCCATTGTCTTGGATTGTCAATGCAACCCTCTTCTCCCACTGTTCACACACTGATAGCAACACCGCAGGAGAAATGCTAGCACAGGCTCTCAGTATCCGTAGTTTCAGTTGCTGCACTTCTCGTATCTTCACAGCATAGACAATTGCCTTCAGATGACCCCAAAGATAAAAGTCTAAGGGGGTCAGATCGGGAGACCTTCGGGGTCATTCAACTGGCCCACGACGACCAATCCACTTTCCAGGAAACTGTTCATCTAGGAATGCTCGGACCTGACACCCATAATGTGGTGGTGCACCATCTTGCTGGAACTATGATGTCGGTGACAGGTAATTGCTGGCCATCAAGTCGGCTTTGGAGGCATGGCGGTACCTCCTGGAAGGAGCAGCTCACCCGGTATTGGTTTTTACTGACCATAAAAACCATAAAAAAAACATATGCTCTGAAGATACGAGATGTGCAGCACCTGAAACTACGGATACTGGAAGCCTGTGCTAGCATTTCTCCTGTGGTGTTGCTATCAGTGTGTGAAGAGTGGGAGAAGAGCATATGGTTTTTTTATGGTTTTTATGGTCAGTGAAAACCAATACCGGGTGAGCTGCTCCTTCCAGGAGGTACCGCCATTCCTCCAAAGTCGACCTGATGGCCAGCAATTCCCTATCACCGACATCATAGTTCCAGCAAGATGGTGCAGCACCACATTATGGGTGTCAGGTCCGAACATTCCTAGATGAACAGTTTCCTGGAAAGTGGATTGGTCGTCGTGGGCCAGTTGAATGGCCCCCAAGGTCTCCCGATCTGACCCCCTTAGACTTTTATCTTTGGGGTCATCTGAAGGCAATTGTCTATGCTGTGAAGATACGAGATGTGCAGCACCTTAAACTACAGATACTGGAAGCCTGTGCTAGCATTTCTCCTGCGGTGTTGCTATCAGTGTGTGAAGAGTGGGAGAAGAGGGTTGCATTGACAATCCAACACAATGGGCAGCACATTAAAACCAAGCACACCATTGTTTTTCTTGTGAAATTCCCAATAAGTTTGATGTGTCACATGACCCTCTTCCTATTGAAAAAACAAAAGTTTGATTCAAAATGGCCAACTTAAAAATGGCCGCCATGGTCACCACCCATCTTGAAAAGTTTCCCCCCTCACATATACTAATGTGCCACAAACAGGAAGTTAATATCACCAACCATTCCCATTTTATTAAGGTGTATCCATATAAATGGCCCACCCTGTATATACAATAGTCTTTATCATAATAGATGGTCCAATATATACGTAGATCACAGGACTTAAGACTTAAAAGGAAAAGTAAAAGGCTTACCCAATTCTGCAAAAAATGGGCGCACAGTGTGTAAGCACAGGTATTTGTAATATGGACTCTCTATTTCTATGATGAGACAACGGCCCACGTCTGTGAATAGAGAATAGAGCATCAGTACACGCTCATCCGTATTAAGACAACCACCTAATGACCCGATATTAGGAAAAAAGAGCATAAATACCTCAAACTCTGTATTGTGTGAAATACTGTTCAAAAGATCACAAGTATAGGTGTACAGATAGTATCTGTCAAAGCAGTCAATAAGCCGGACCCCATCTGCCAGAAAAAATGAAATAGGAAGTGGAAGAGTGAGCTGCCCGAATGAGGATGTTCCTTAGAGTGTCCCACTTATGTTTCCCCATATTGCCGTATGTACCAGTAATAATCCCACTTCTGTGTGCCGTGTCCGCCGCCTGGAACGCTGGCTAGCAGCGTCTGTCCTTATATGTGCCCTCACCGCACCAAAACGGGCACTGCCTTGCACGTGGGCGGTGCACAAGCAGGCTAGTCAGCATTCCAGGCGGCGTACACGGCACACAGAAGCGGGACTATTACAGGTACATACAGCAATATGGGGACACATAAGTGGGACACTCAAAGGAAGATGCTCATTCGGGCAGCCGCTCAGATAAGCTTATTTCATTTGTGTCTTTGATGCAGTATGCTCTATATAAATACATTGTTATTAAATTGATGTACTGATATATATATTCTTTATTCTTGCTCAAGTAACTTCAGCCTATGATGTGAAAGGTCCTGAAGAAGCTCAACAAGCGAAACGTGTTTACCTACCGCACATCAACTTTTCACTATTGCCAGCTGTTCGGTATAAATGTATCACTTCCGTGGTGTGTTATATTAAAATAAGTTGTTGACTGTGCTGTCTATCCTGGGATATTCCTTCTCTAGATACCCCAGGAATATATGTTTTTATGTCATAATCAATTTGTATGAATTTTCAAATAAACTATGTCATTTTATTTTGAACTATCTTTTTCTAAGGCTCGTGGTGTGCCCATAAAGCCCCTTATTTCTTGGGGGGTTCCTCCCATTTTTGTTCTATGTTTTAGGATTGTGGCACGCTCTAGAAAGCATTCTTTTTTCTTGCATCAGGGTGGTATCACCCATTTTTTGAACTTTCTTATCCTCAGCTCCTATTCTGGATCTGGGGACATGAGACAATCGCACTATATAGGAAATATCTATCTGTATTGTGGTTTGGGGCAGGATCTGTTATCTTAGTTTTATTTTTCATACACACAAGTATATTAGTAACCACTTATTGTCACACTGTCACAATGGTAGACTATACAGGCGTAGCCTGGGAGGGTCTTATGCTCAAATATCAGTAGACTGCCCAGGACGAAAAGGGTAAACCCAAAAATATGGAATTCCTCATACAAAAACTGAACATAAGTTTAGAGACGAAGTCCAGTCTATACTGGCATATAAAAAATTTTGACCGTTATAGGGATGAAGATCTGAACCCAAAAGGTTTGAGGGTCCAGATCTATCCCAATATCAGAAACATCACCCTAGAACTCAAGGAGACCTGTGAGAATAATCTGAAAAGTTGTATCCTAAAGATGATTAACATTCTACTAGACCAGTACCATAAGGAAATGGTGGAGGTGAATGATGAAATCAAGCAAATCTACACACGACATCAAACTCTAGTATCCCATCCAGACTTTGAGGTAAAAAACAAATAATTACAAATGCATTTAGAGAAATGCAATACTGATTTAATACAAAAGAAAGAGCAAAAATTTCTTAGGGATAAAATAGCCTTTAGTAATCACTCGGCCTACAGATGGCCAACTGGTGGAACTAAACGGCCACGCTTCCAAAGAAAACTGAGACGGTAGATATTCACAGGACAATGAAGGGATGGAATCAGATTCCTCAAATGCTTCTTACGGTTCTAATGTTTCTAATTTTTCCCATATGTCACAGGGGAATCAATCCACTCAGTGACGACATCATCAATTATGGAAAAGACCTAAGGATGGTGATGATGCGCAATCACTGGGTGATAGTGGTAAGAAGAGAATGATTGAACACGATTCACAAGAGAATGTATCCACGACACAATCACAAGTGCACCAAAGGTCACATGCATCACAGCCCCCTAATAACACTGTCACACAAGGTGGTGGTACTAAGACACAAAAAAATTCAAACTCTCGGAACTCATCTACACAAAAGCACACCAATAAAATAAATTAAATTGACGCAACCACCAAAAGATTAAAAGTCATTAATCTATCATCATACAATCTGACAGAGATAGAGGAAGAAATCTTGGGCTTAGGCTTAACCTTTTGCCCCACCCAAGACTTAGATGTTTTTGAAATAATTAAGGACATTAATTTATTTGGTAGGAAATTGACATACAAGTTTCTATTTGGTGAGGAGAGGAAGAAGAGAAAGGATGATCAAATACTTAAAGAACAATGGAAGGACTTTAAAGTAAGAGATTTTCAGGTTTTAAAAGATCTCATGGACTTGCTGGGTGAGAATGAGGCACAGATTCAATCAGAGCTGCCCTCAGATGTAGGGATTAGAGATACATCAGGTGTTACTCTATCACAACCCCCAAAAAGCACCACCGTGGCTAAAAAGAAATCAGATAAATTCCCTTCACTCCAAACCAATCCCAACATAGCAGCCTTAATCACACAAGTCACAAAACAGATTGAACAGATGCACATCAACAAGCACCAGGAAGGTAACCTAACTAGGGAACAAAAGGAAGCTTTACATCAATTTTGAGCACCAATGGAAATATAATTATAAAGCTCTCGGATAAAGAGGGGAATGTGGTACTTATGGACATACAGCAGTATAAAGATATGTGCTTAAGAATCCTCAATAACAAGGAATGGTATAGAACAATCTCACAGGATATTGTAAAGAGATTCCAGGGGGATTTTTTGCAATTAATTATCCAAGCATATCAACAGGGAGTGATAGACAAAGACACACATGATTCAATTTTAGTCAAGAATCCACGTATACCTACCTTTTATGCGTTGCCAAAAACGCATAAGAGCTTGGCAACACCACCAGGAAGGCCGATCGTGTCAGGAATTGTCTCTGACACAGAACTAATGAGTTGGCTCATTGACACCTATTTACACCCGCATCTCACATCCATACCATATTTTCTACAAGATACTCCAGACCTCTTAAGGAGGCTGGATGGTATTCAGGTACCCCCTAATACCAGACTTGTGGCTATTGACATTGAGGCTCTGTACAGCAGCATTCCACACCCTAAAGGATTGGCAGTAGTAAGGGAATTTCTATATGAGAAACACCAAGATTTCTACAAATAAAATGATTTTATTTTGGCATCTTTGGAACATATCCTACTAAAAACGTATTTGTGTTTGATGGCTCCCACTACCTCCAGGTGTAGGGGGTAGCAATGGGGATGTGTTGTGCCCCATTGTATGCCAACCTGTACCTGGGGGGGGGTGGGAGTGGGTACTTTTTTCAGATGACAGCTTCTGTGAGTTCTGGCCCCATATCCTCCTCTGGCTCCGATACATAGATGGCGTGTTCATGCTGTGGTCAGGGCCAGAGGAAGCACTCAATAATTTCCTTTCCTCGTTGGACACCAATGACTTCAACTTAAAATTTACATCACAGTCTGATTTGAAAACCATTCAATTTTTAGACATCCAAATTCACTTACAGGAGGGGGGGGGGGGACTAGTTACTACATTATGCCATAAACCCACGGCAGGAAATACAGTGTTAAATGCCCAAGGTTTTCATCCTAGTATACCATATTCCCAATACCTGCATCTGCGACGTATCTGCTCCAATGACAAGCTCTTTAAACAGGAAGCCAATACCCTACGAGAAAGGTTACTTATGAGAGGATGCTTGCGTACTTTGTTACATAAAGCATATAATAAAGTGTATAGATGCACAAACAGACCAACACAAACTGTCACTGTTCGCCTCATAACTACCTATAAGAGACAACATGCTACTATAAAAAGAATCCTCCAAGATCATTAGTATTTATTGGATTTTTCAAATTCCCTTTGATGAAGTCACGTGACATGTGACGCTGTGCATCAGGGTAGAGCTTGGTGACATAATTTCCTGTACTGTGAACACAGGCTGTGAGCGGTGAGGAGGAGAGGAGCGATATCTATGCTGTTTGGAAAGTTTTATATGACATGCTACTAAACAAGATGTGGAAAGTGTGAGTTTACAACTGTCAGATTTTATTTAATAAATTGTGGATTTTTAAATGTTATTGCGCAATGATCTGTCTTTATACTATTGCGGAGGGGTTCTAGGAGAGTTGGAGCAGCGAGTTTACCATTGCTGGGAGCTGTGCTAGCTGGATGACCCATCCCAAAAACAAGTCTTCCACTGCAAGTATTCACTGAGACCAAAGGAGGTCCTTACCAGCTGGATAATCATTATTTGGATCTGAGCTTGGCTGTCTGGATGAACCTTTCCAAAGACCCATACACACAAGGCTTATAGTGACCCTGGTGGGTCTTTGCTGGAGGTGTGTGGCCATTTCACATAGAGGTGAATGGTGGAAGTTATACACAGAAATCACCATATATATTTTTTGGACTTTTATGTTTACATCTTTATTTTTCCTATATTTTATATATATTTATATATATATATATTATTTTTTTTTGAACTATTATTCGTTTCAATCAAGGAGAAACACACAGATTGCAGAGGAATGTGTTTATTGAACACAATATGCACTTTATATAAATGTTTACACATTTTTTTGATGCACAGTGTTACAAGTTAATTAAGGAGATTTCCATAGAATGTTGAGGAATCAGTTGTTTTGAGCACAAATGCACTTTATATATATATGTTTACACATTTCATGCAATAATATTGATGCACATATTTTTATGTATGAATAAGCGCATTATTGCTTTTGCACTTTAATAATTTTTGTACTGGGAGTTGACCGACTTAATGGTTGCCGCTATTTTCAGATTGGTTCATTAACCCATTGTTTTATATCTACTATCAGTGAGAACTATTGTCTATCATAACAGCGCTTAAGTGCTACACACAATTAATGTGCAAGGTTAGTGTTCTCTCTTTTCATACTATACTGTACTGTACTTTTTTTCATAGCTTTGTGGTTCAAAAACAGAAAAAAAGGTCAGAACGGATTAACCAGATTTACATTGAACCCTATGGGAAAATTTGCCTTGGTTCGCGACCAATTCGGTTCACGACCAGAGTCAGTTCATGAATTAAGTTCATGAACCGAGGTATCACTATACTATACTGGTCATACATTATTCAATTTTCTTTCCTTCAACCACGGGTTGAAGGAAAGAAAATTATTTGATTCCCCCATCAACACAGTTAGTGTTGATGGGGGAAGCCCTTCTGCTGCGCTATTGTATTCTGACAGTATCAGAATACAAGAATTCATGCTGCCGGCTTTAGCTGGCGGCAGTGATCGTATGAAAAAACTTGACAGGCTGATTGTCCTAAAGCTGATCGATGGATGGATCAACATTTTGACAGTTCCTGCTGAACTGGCTGAACTTTGATCTGTCTCTAGGGCTGGCTAAATGGGAACAGAAAGCAAATTAAATGTGACAGTCCCTTCATCTCTACATAAAAACAGCACACTTTAATGTCCATACCTGTATCTGAATAAAGTCCCATTTATCTGTAAAATAAATGAAGTTGCTTCCACTTTAAAACTAGGTTCACACCTATGCATTTCTTATTGCATTTTGCGGTTTGCAGAAATGCACTACAGTCCATTTAACATGGTTTCCTATGGATGTAGTTCCCATCTGTGCATTTTGAGCTGCTGCATAATTTGGAAAGGCTCAGGGACTTTTTCCTGCAGCAGATTGAGTTTTGTGTGTCATAGACTTCAATGGAGCCACATCAAAAACACAAGTGTTGTGCATTTTTTGATCCGCTTTGCGTTTTTATCACCTGTGTCTGATAATCAACACCTCCCACATAAATAAAAAACCTTCCCACATGCCAAAAAGCATGAAGTGATCCAGGGAGTCAAGATGGTAAAGACAGAGCTCGTCAGTCTTGTCAGGCCCAGAATTTATTTATTTAGTCCTGCGGACCCTGATTCAGTGGCAGCTGGTGAAGTTTAAGGATGAGGGGCACCAGGATCCGCCCTTCCTTTTTGACCCATCCTACTGCTCATATGCCCCATCCCTTATAGAATCCACCCACTATGTCCCCTGTATTCCACATATTGTTTCAGGAGTATACAGCTCAGCATCACAGGACACAGTATACAGCCCCAACATCACAGGTGGGGTATATTGAAGCCGGTAACACAGTATGCAGCCAGTACACAGGTATTGCAGCCAGCCAGTACATAGGTATTGCAGCCAGCCAGTACACAGGTATTGCAGGCAGCCAGTACAAAGTTATTGCAGCCAGCCAGTACACAGGTACTGTAGCCAGCCAGTACGCAGGTATTGCAGCTAGCCAGTACACAGGTATTGCAGCCAGCCAGTGCACAGGTATTGTCAGTACACAGGTATTGCAGCCAGCCAGTACACAGGTATTGAAGCCAGCCAGTACACAGGTATTGCAGCCAGCCAGTACACAGGTATTGTAGCCAGCCAGTACACAGGTATTTTGCAGCCAACCAGTACACAGGTATTGCAGCCAGCCAGTACACAGGTATTGCAGCCAGCCAGTACACAGGTATTGTCAGTACACAGATATTGCAGCCAGCCAGTACACAGGTTTTGCAGCTAGCCAGTATGTCCCCTGTATTCCACATATTGTTTCAGGAGTATACAGCTCAGCATCACATGACACAGTATACAGCCCCAGCATCACAGGTGGGGTATATTGCAGCCGGTAACACAGTATGCAGCCAGTACACAGGTATTGCAGCCAGCCAGTACATAGGTATTGCAGCCAGCCAGTACACAGGTATTGCAGCCAGCCAGTACACAGGTATTGCAGCCAGCCAGTACAAAGGTATTGCAGCCAGCCAGTACACAGGTATTGTAGCCAGCCAGTACACAGGTATTGCAGCTAGCCAGTACACAGGTATTGCAGCCAGACAGTACACATGTATTGTAGCCAGCCAGTACACAGGTATTGCAGCTAGCCAGTACACAGGTATTGCAGCCAGCCAGTACACAGGTATTGTCAGTACACAGGTATTGCAGCCAACCAGTACACAGGTATTGAAGTCAGCCAGTACACAGGTATTGCAGCCAGCCAGTACAAAGGTATTGTAGCCAGCCAGTACACAGGTATTTGCAGCCATCCAGTACACAGATATTGCAGCCAGCCAGTACACGAGTATTGTCAGTACACAGATATTGCAGCCAACCAGTACACAGGTTTTGCAGCCAGCCAGTACACAGGTATTGTCAGTACACAGGTATTGCAGCCAGCCAGTACACAGGTATTGTCAGTACACAGGTACTGCAGCCAGCCAGTACATAGGGATTGCAGCCAGCCAGTACACAGGTATTGCAGCCAGCCAGTATACAGGTATTGCAGCCAGCCAGTACAAAGTTATTGCAGCCAGCCAGTGCACAGGTATTGTAGCCAGCCAGTACACAGGTATTGCAGCTAGCCAGTACACAGGTATTGCAGCCAGCCAGTACACAGGTATTGTAGCCAGCCAGTACACAGGTATTGTAGCCAGCCATTACACAGGTATTGCAGCCAGCCAGTACACAGGTATTGTTAATGTACAGGTATTGCAGCCAGCCAGTACACAGGTATTGCATCCAGCCAGTACACAGGTATGGTCAGTACACAGGTATTGCAGCCAGCCAGTGCACAGGTATTGAAGTCAGCCAGTACACAGGTATTGCAGCCAGCCAGTACACAGGTATTGCAGCCAGCCAGTACACAGGTATTGTAGCCAGCCAGTACACAGGTATTTGCAGCCATCCAGTACACAGATATTGCAGCCAGCCAGTACACAAGTATTGTCAGTACACAGATATTGCAGCCAACCAGTACACAGGTTTTGCAGCCAGCCAGTACACAGGTATTGTCAGCACACAGGTATTGCAGCCAGCTAGTACACAGGTATTGTCAGTACACAGGTATTTCAGCCAGCCAGTACACATTTATTGCAGCAAACCAGTACACAGGTATTGCAGCCAGCCAGTACACAGGTATTGTCAGTACACAGGTATTGCAGCCAGCTAGTACACAGGTATTGTCAGTAGACAGATATTGCAGCCAGCCAGTACATAGGCATTGCAGCAAGCCAGTACACAATGTGCAAGGTTAGTGTTCTCTCTTTTCATACTGTACTGTACTGCACTTTTTTTCATAGCTTTGTGGTTCAAAAACAAAAAAAAGGTCAGAACGGATTAACCAGATTTACATTGAACCCTATGGGAAAATTTGCCTTGGTTCGCGACCAATTCGGTTCACGACCAGAGTCAGTTCATGAACCGAGGTATCACTGTACTATACTGGCCATACATTATTCAATTTTCTTTCCTTCAATCACGGAAAGAAAATTATTTGATTCCCCCATCAACACAGTTAGTGTTGATGGGGGAAGCCCTTCTGCTGCGCTATTGTATTCTGACAGTATCAGAATACAAGAATTCCTGCTGCCGGCTTTAGCTGGCAGCAGTGATCTTATGAAAAAACCCGACAGGCTGATTGTCCTAAAGCTGATCGATGGATGGATCAACATTTTGACAGTTCCTGCTGAACTGGCTGAACTTTGATCTGTCTCTAGGGCTGGCTAAATGGGAACAGAAAGCAAATTAAATGTGACAGTCCCTTCATCTCTACATAAAAACAGCACACTTTAATGTCCATGCCTGCTTTAACCCAATGTATCTGAATAAAGTCCCATTTATCTGTAAAATAAATTAAGTTGCTTCCACTTTAAGACTAGGTTCACACCTATGCATTTCTTATTGCATTGCATTGCACTTAAATGGACTGTAGTGCAGAAATGCACTACAGTCCATTTAACATAGTTTCCTATGGATGTAGTTCCCATCAGTGCATTTTGAGCTGCTGTATAATTTGGAAAGGCTCAGGGACTTTTTCCTGATTGAGTTTTGTGTGTCATAGACTTCAATGGAGCCACATCAAAAACACAAGTGTTGTGCATTTTTTTTTTTTGGAAGTTTCAAAAGAGCTTTATTGAGAGCTGACAACAGTATACAGACTAACATAGGTCATTACACTGAAACAGAGATATTTGTATGTCAGCAAATCACCATACAACAGTAAGGGAAAGTTTAGCAGATAGAATTATCTGAACAAGATTTGACTGTGATTAGAAAGGCCTGAGAGATACATAACGTATAGTGATAGAAACCTATTTCTAAAAAACATAAGCACAACCTGGGGAGTGGAAGCAGGGTAGAAGATATCTTAGATAAAAGGGGGGGGGAAGAAACATACATGCAAATGCAGACTGAGATGACAATGTTGTGGGATCAAAAGCTAAAAAGTTGTTTGGAATATTTGGATTAATAGGAATGTCAAGGGGGCCAAGGAGATGAATTACTGATTGGTGGGATGTTAACTTTCAATTTGCCTAAAGTATTGGTCTGCTCAGCTCGGAGATACCAGGTGGATAGGCAGAAAGGGAACATATGCTCCACAATTTCTGACTGGTTGAAGGAGTGTTCGATGTATTTCCGCCATCTAGCAAAGAAGCGCTTTGCGGGTTTGCAGTCCTGTGTGATGGTATCCAGTTTTTCAACAAGAAAGAGGTCTCTTAAGACTTGTTTCACCTTAGCTATGTGGGGTGGCTCTGAATGTATCCAGGAGAGGAGTATGGCCCTGCGGGCAGCCAGGAGACAGATGTGAACCCAATGTGGGAGAGGGACTGGCCTCTGATCCTGCGATAGGGTTTGTGGCAGGTTAGCACTAAAAAGGTACAGCATTGGGTGCTTGGGAAGATCGATAGAGCATACTAAGGCTATATATCCCTTTACCTTGTCCCAAAAGGCAGACACTTTCTGGCAGGTCCAGAGTCTGTGGTATAGAGTAGGCCTCATGAGTGAGCACCAAGGGCAAATAAGTTGTGCTGAATTTGCTTTGCTGCGGAAGAATGGAAGGTAGGCACGGTGGGCTATTTTGAATTGGGTCTCTAGCCACTTTTCGGATATTATTAGCTTCCGGATAGTTTGGTAGCCAGCTAAAATTTGGGAGGGAGCCTCTTGATTGTCCAGTATCGATGTCCAAGCCTGGAAAGGGGCCAGGGAGTATTTAGAGGCCTGATGGATGATGAGGTTTGAGTAGATGTCTGATATAGAGTATTGGCCCTTTGATATTAAAAGGTCAATGAAGGACTTTTTGCAGGAGTCTTTGCGGGAGGAGCCGTAGGACCTGAGATAGCTCGTTAGTTGAGGGTAATAGAAAGCTTGAGACAGCGGTATGCAGAATTCAGCTGATGCTTCAGAAAAGGGTTTGATAGTTCCATGCATTGGGTTGATCATTTGAGATACTGTCTTTAGTCCCAGAGCTGACCATTTAGAGAAGATTGAGGTATTCAAGGAGGGGGGGAACATGGGGTTGCCCGAGATAGGGAGGTACTGAGAGATGTTGGAGGGTAAGCCCAGGAGCCGCCGCACCTCCCGCCAAGCTATAAGAGTGTCTTTGATTAAAAGATTAGATCTCAGGGGGCTAGGTAGTATGCTCAATTTGGAGTGCAAAACAGCCTGGATGTTAAGTGGGCGCACCAGGGCTCCCTCCAACACATAATTAGAATACCTAGAGTGTCCAGACAGCCAGTCTAAAGCTTGTCGCATTAAGCAGGCTAAGTTATAGAATCTAATATTGGGGAGGCTCGCACCTCCCTCACCCTTCGGGAGGCATAGTTTTTGGAGTGCGATTCTGGGTTTTTTGCCCTGCCATAAAAAGGCATTGAGGGCCGTCTGTATCTTAATAATGGAGGGAAATTCAAACTATACAATAATGAAGGGAAATACAAACTATACAAAGAAGAGGGTTCCTTGCCGATCCGTAAACCGAGATAGGTTATGTGCTGCTTTGCAACCATGAATGGGGATGATTCCGTCCATGCTCCAGCAAGGCGTGGGTTTAGGGGCAAAATTTCGCTCTTATCAAAATTGGGCCCGAACATGCTCGAAATGTTGCGAGCAAGTCTTGCAGGATTTTGATATACGCGGGTGGGGACGAGGAAAATAGAAGGACATCATCTGCGAAAAGTGCAGACTGAAGAGTGATACCACTAATTCCTTTCAGGGAGTTGAGAATCCTGGAGGTTCCAGGGCAATATTGAATAGTAGAGGGGAAAGGGGGCAGCCCTGGCGTGTACCTTTTGTGAGCCCAATGACCGGGGACATAAAATTGGGAGTGACTAATCGCGCGGTAAGGGCAGCGTACATTTTTTTGGATCAGCTGGAGAAAGGGGCCTTGTATGCCAAAAGCTCTCATGACCATAAAGAGCCAAGCGAAGCTAATATCATCGAAGGCCTTTTCGGCATCGAGTGATATAATGGCTATATCCTGGTCTGGGTGAGTTTTGGCATAATCAAGGGCGATCAAGACTTTGCGAATGTTGAGGGTAGCCGAGCGTCCGGGCACAAAACCTGATTGCGCATGATGTAGAAGGGAGGGAAGGAGGTTCGCGGGCCGGGAAGCTAGTATTTTGGATAAAAGTTTAGCATCGACATTAACCACTTAAGGACCGGAAGGATTTCCAGCTTTAGGACCGGAGCCCTTTTTGCGATTCGGCGCTGCGTCGCTTTAACTGACAATTGCGCGGTCGTGCGACGTTGTACCCAAACGAAATTTGCGTCCTTTTTTCCCCACAAACAGAGCTGTCTTTTGGTGGTATTTGATCACCGCTGCGTCATTTCTGATCGCTGCTATAAACAAAAGAAGAGCGACAATTTTGCAAAAAAAAAACAAATTTCTTACTTTTTCCTAAAATACAAATCCATAAAAAAACATTTTTTTCACCGTTTTTGGCCGATTTATATTCTTCCTCATATTTGCGATAAAAAAAATTGCAATCGG
>BLSH010217990.1:602595-623229 GCA_018402905.1 Glandirana rugosa
TGTCCGGAAGGAAATGCACTTCCGACACTATTGAAGGGAAGGGGTCTATCCGTCGGTTAACTATGTTCCCTGGGCGTGTTCTAACTGTATGGGGGACTGCCTATCTGGGGAAGGGAAGTTATCACAGCCTTCACGTAAAGGAAGGCTGTGATCACAGCCCTTCCCCCTCACACAGAGCGGAGGTCCGTGTTTACATACACGGACCTCCGCTCATTCGCTCCGGGGGGGGGGCATCGCTGGTGGTCGGCGGCAATCGAAGCCGCCGCATCCGCTCCCTGGCCCCCCTGGACACAGTGAGCGCGCGGGCGCGCCTCCGGCGGCACGCGCGCGCTCACTATACACGTTCCCGCAGCCGCCGTCGTATGACGGCGATTTGCGGGAACGAGCCACTTTGCCGCCGTCAGATGCCGATCGGCGGTCGGCAAGTGGTTAATGAGTGAGATAGGCCTGTAGGAGCCAGGGAGGAGAGGGTCTTTGTCTTTCTTAGCAATTAGTTTGATATAGGGTAGGTAAGGATCTTCCGCCCACATCGAACTAAAAACTCGGGTTAAGGTGTCTGGGATAAACTCAGCTGTGAGTTTATAGAACTCTGCGGACAGTCTGTCCGGTCCTGGGGATTTCCCGGTCGCAAGAGTTTTGATTGTGGCTCGCACATCTTCGTGGGTAATGGGAGCGTTCAGACTTTCCAGCTGCTCGGGGGACAGGGTGGAGAGGTCTATCCCTGCAAGGAGATCAGAGGCCTTTATCGGGTCAATGGGGTCTTCCGCATAGACTGAGGAATAGAAGTGGGTGAGAAGGAAGCTGATCTCAGAGGGTCTCTTGACAATGTTTCGATTTGGGTCCCGCAGTGCTCCAATGAATGTGGGATTGTAGAGTTTAGAGCAAAGTCTGGCCAGTAGTTTGCCCGCTTTATTACCATGTTCATGAAACATAAGAGTAGAGTAGGAGTGTTTGGTACTCTCGTGTTTTGCGGACCAGTGGTCGAATGTTTGCTTAGCTACTTGCCAGGTCTGAATATTAGCTGGAGTGCGAGAGGTCAATAATTTGCTGTGTGCCTGGCAAAGAGCATCGCTGGCTTGTACATAATTTGCACGCGCTAGCGTTTTGTAATGAGCAGTAAATGAGATGATGCGCCCTCTGAGATAAGCTTTCCCTGCCTCCCAGAACAGATTAGGGGAGGATAAATGTGCTTGGTTAGCTTCAGAGTATTCGGCGAGGCCGTTTGAAGAGAACATTTAAGCTCCTCGTTATCAGCCAAATAAGAAGGAAATCTCCAGGTCTGTGGGAGACGGAGGGCTAGTAGCCCTGCCAGTTCTATGGTTAAGGGGGAGTGATCAGAAATCGCCATAGCCTCTATGGAGGTGGCGGAAGTGAGGGGCAGTAGGCCCGGGGAACAGAAGAGATAGTCAATGCGCGAAAATGAATGATGCGGAGGGGAGAAATAGGTGAAGTCCCTATCCGTAGGATGTGCTGTGCGCCATATATCGGTCATGTGAAGTTGCTCCATCGATTGAGCCAAGGGGGTGGTGTTGCCTATAGAACTAGTTTTCTTTTCCGGCCCTGAGGAGCGATCCTCGACCGGGTGCATAACAGTATTAAAGTCACCCCCGATAAGGTGTAGGGATTTCGGAATTTGTGATACCCAGGAGGTAAGGTCTTGAAAGAAGGGTTGTCACTGTGAGTTAGTGGCATACACATTTGAAAGGGCGATATCACGGTCGGCAATCGTTAGATGTAGGGTAAGCCTGCAGCCCGCCGTGTCGCTATCGATGGAGCAGACTGTGTGGGTGAAGTTCTTATGGAGCAGGGTTACTACTCCCGCCTTGCGCCCCACTGCCGGGGAGCCAAAAGCCTTGCCCATCCATAACTTACAGAGCCGGGACAGATCATCTGCTCCAAGGTGTGTTTCCTGCAATAGTGCTACGTCCGCCCTCAAGCGTTTCAGATGTCGTAGAACTTGCATGAGCTTGTGGGGGGGAACGCAGCCCCTTGACATTCCAAGACACCACTTTTATGTGATCCCCAGAATCTGGAGATGCCATGGCTGTATCAAACGTGCATTGAGAAGTGCCCCTAGCATGTCTGTAACAGGGATGGCTTCCACATGTAAAGGAGTCATAGGGTCAGTAGAGGTTTCTAGAGGAACAGTCAGAGTAAAAACATTTGGATTACACTCAGGCTTAACTGACAAAAATAACAAAACCATAGCAAGTAAGGGGACGAAACCCCTAAAACATTTATGTGACTTCACTTTCTTCCCCACGGAGCGCACCCCACCAAGGCTCCCGCCGGGTAACTCTCCCCATGGTAGCCGGGTGAGCCAGAGCTCCGAGGAGGAGAAGGAAAGAACAGGGTACAGGGTACAGGGGACGGTGTTGGGTAGAGGGGGTTAGAAGGGGGGATGATGGAGGACAGGTTGCAAGGAGATGTAGCTGAGAACAAAATAATAAAAGATAATGGACCAGGAAGGGGTGGCCGAAGGGGCCCGATTACAGTAAAGCTTTTTAGGGCTAAGACCTTTAAGGGTCAGGAACAAGAGCGAATTAATAACAGGATATCTCAGGCTGAGCATTTAAACAAAACAACATGAACAGAAGGTACCAGGACCTTGAGAGTAATGTCCAAATTAGATACACTTAATACTATAAAGGAGGCTGTGTGATCATGCTTCAACTCACAGTCTGTGGGAGCCTGGGATCAATAGCCAGGCACAGGTCAGTCTCACCTGGAAATATGCTTGAGTTTGCATAGTCCGAGAACACCGGCCTTTATTTGTGGAAGAGCCTCTTTTCCGAGGGGCCAAACCGCACTCTCTTGACTGGGGGCTTCTCCGGACTTGATTGTTGTCGACCGAATGAGAAAGAAGATTTCCTGGGAAGAGGCGAGTCCCGAGAGGAGGCAGGGGCTTCCTGTTCCATGTCTGACTGGAATGTGTCTGCTATGTAGCGCTCTGTCTCCAGGGGTGAGTTAAAGGATAGTCGTTCTCCAGCAGGTGTTTGAATGTAGAGGGTAGCCGGATAGGCCAGACTGAACTTGATCTGGTTAGTATGTATGGTGGAGCACACCGTTGCAAAGGCCTTGCGTTTGTTCATGACCTAAACAGAATAATCTGCGAAGACTAGAAGGGGTTCATTTTCGAAGGCCAGCTTGCGTTCCCTTCTGAAACGTTGAAGTATCGCCTACTTGTCTGTGTAATTGAGATACTTGACAATTACTGGCTGGGGTTTGGAACGTGTTTCGGTCATTTGCCCAATGTGGTGTGCCCTTTCCACGACACAAGGGGTGCGAAGTCCCAGCTGTTCGGGAATGGAGATGGAGCAAAGAGTGGCCAGGGAAGAGTGAGGGACCGACTCGGCCAGGCCTACAATGCGCAAATTGTTGCGCCTGGACCTGTTTTCCAGGTCTTCGACTTTCTCCTGTAGGTCTTTTTGGAGAGTCAATAGTTTGGCCACTGAGGCCGATAATGCTGTGGTGTCATCCTCTACGGTGGCTATTCGCTCTTCCGCTTGATCTAGCCTGAGGGTCTGCTGCTGCAATTCTCTATGCAATTGTTCGAGCCCTCTGTAGACCGCCTTGGCCACGGCTTCAGTTAGCATTGGAGTGAGGAGTTGAATTACTGCCTGTGCTATTCCAGCTGTGGAGGTCGGGTCTGGCTGTGTGGGAGGCAAGTTCTCTGTTGGCAGTGGAGTGAACAAAGGATGCGACCGAGGCAGCACAGTAGAGATCGTTGGATCCGAACGAACGCTCGTTGTTTCCGACCATGGAGCATCGAGCGAAGGGTCTGGACGAACGAACGTGGAGTCCGATCGTGCATCTGCGGCCCAATCGATCGTGGAACGAGCCGGCGCCATATTAGCCGCGGACTGCGGGTTGTCTCCTCCGTCCTTGCTCGGCGCCACAGACGGCCGAGCTGAGGGCGATCGCTCCACGAAG
This sequence comes from Glandirana rugosa, assembly GCA_018402905.1. NCBI lineage: Eukaryota > Metazoa > Chordata > Amphibia > Anura > Ranidae > Glandirana > Glandirana rugosa. Next base: position 606,529 of record BLSH010217990.1, read on the forward strand.
CGGTCCATGGTGTCCCCCGCAGAAGGTAAAAGTCTAGGAACAGATTACCTCGGGCTGTGCAGGTTTAAAAAGCTGTTTTCTGGGGAGAATGGCGGGAGCAGAGAACTCCTAGCTCCTCTCCATGCGGCGCCGGAACCAGAAGTATGTTGTGCATTTTTTGATCCGCTTTGCGTTTTTATCACCTGTGTCTGATAATCAACACCCCCCCACATAAATAAAAAACCTTCCCACATGCCAAAAAGCAGGAAGTGATCCAGGGAGTCAAGATGGTAAAGACAGAGCTCGTCAGTCTTGTCAGGCCCAGAATTTATTTATTTAGCCCTGCGGACCCTGATTTAGTTGCGGCTGGTGAAGTTTTAGGATGGGGGGTACCAGGCCCCACCCTTCCTTTTTGACCCATCCTACTGCTCATATGCCCCATCCCTTATAGAATCCACCCACTATGTCCCCTGTATTCCACATATTGTTTCAGGAGTATACAGCTCAGCATCACAGGACACAGTATACAGCCCCAGCATCACAGGTGGGGTATATTGCAGCTGGTAACACAGTATGCAGCCAGTACACAGGTATTGCACCCAGCCAGTACATAGGTATTGCAGTCAGCCAGTACACAGGTATTGCAGCCAGCCAGTACAAAGATATTGCAGCCAGCCAGTACACAGGTATTGTAGCCAGCCAGTACACAGGTATTGCAGCTAGCCAGTACACATGTATTGCAGCCAGCCAGTACACAGGTATTGTAGCCAGCCAGTACACAGGTATTGTAGCCAGCCATTAAACAGGTATTGCAGCCAGTCAGTACACAGGTATTGCAGCCAGCCAGTACACAGGTATTGTCAGTACACAGGTATTGCAGCCAGCCAGTACACAGGTATTGAAGCCAGCCAGTACACAGGTATTGCAGCCAACCAGTACACAGGTATTGCAGCCAACCAGTACACAGGTATTTTGCAGCCAGCCAGTACACAGGCATTGCAGCCAGCCAGTACACAGGTATTGTCAGTACACAGATATTGCAGCCAGCTAGTACACAGGTATTGTCAGTACACGGGTATTTCAGCCAGCCAGTACACATTTATTGCAGCCAGCCAGTACACAGGTATTGTCAGTACACAGGTATTGCAGCCAGCCAGTACACAGGTATTGTCAGTACACAGGTATTTTGCAGCCAGCCAGTACACAGGTATTGTCAGTACACAGGTATTTTGCAGCCAGCCAGTACACAGGTATTGCAGCCAGCCAGTACACAGGTATTGTCAGTAGACAGATATTGCAGCCAGCCAGTACATAGGTATTGCAGCAAGCCAGTACACAGGTATTGCAGCCAGCCAGTACACAGGTATTGCAGCCAGCCAGTACACAGGTATTGTCAGTACACAGGTATTGAAGCCAGCTAGTACACAGGTATTGTCAGTACACAGGTATTGCAGCCAGCCAGTACACGGGTATTGTCAGTACTCAGGTATTGCAGCCCACCAGTACACAGCACAGCAGCACATACCTGCCTCAGGCCCAGGGGACAAGAGTCGAGTCAGGCTGCTCTCGATCACACGGCCGACCAGCGGGAATCACAGGTGTGTGTGCAGTCCGACTTAGCACCAGCACATCCGCCAGTCCCGCTCCGCCCCCGCTCCTGACCAATCAGGAAACTCCAGGGGGAGGCAGTGCACTAGCACCCTCTATGGAGCAGCTGCCACTGCACTGATTACAAGGCCAAGAGAAAGAAGAATGATGGATGGATGGAGATTGCTCAGGAAATGCTTTAATGCTGGGATTCCTTTTCCAAAAAGATGAATTATAACAAAAGTAAGTTTCTGTACCAATGCCATTGTAAACTCTGCAAGCTCAATTGCATGTTTTTTCTTACAGTATGTATTGGTGATATGTGTTATTAATGTAGCACTGCCCTCTTGAGGGTCGCAAGATAATTCTATCCCCCTTTGGCTTACCCGACTTTGTGTGTTCTCTGCCACCTCTGACACACTGGGTTCACTCACAATCTTAATTCCCCCTTACGTAAAGGCACAGTAATAGGATACACAGACTTGAACTGAATCAAAGTATTTTACTCAAAGAATATATTTGTTGAGAAATCTTAGTTCACAGGAGTAAAGTGAAACATCTCAAATAATTCTAACTGAAGAATATCACACTCTAGTAAATCTCAAAATATGCTCTATAAATTCAACCTATGAATGTATATTTATGTATGGTGCAGGACAGTGGGGCACAGGAGAGCAGGGGAATGACTGCTGGGGCATCAGACCACTCTCAACTGCTCACTCCCCGGAACCCAGCAAACAGTAAGAAGTAAACCAATATAACACTGGATATACAAATGAAAGCAATATTAAACCTGCTCTAATAAGAGAGTTCTTTGGTGAAATCGCTGTATGGTATTGTAGCAGTTAATATATGATCTCTGAGTAAGGGGATTAGAATAAGACTTGAATGCAAACATAGTTCCTTCCTTGGTAGTTCAGATGATCTTCAGCTAGCCCTTTAAGTGCTGGATGTGGTATATACCATATATTGCGTAGTTGAACAAATGAATCCCAACAGTACAAACAAATGGTGCATGTCACGGGCTCTCTAGACTGTATATGCTGAGGTTATTAGTTGCTACATTAACCACACATTCCCCTAGTTGCAGACTCACCAGTCAAGGTGTGGTCCAGGTAATCAAAAAATATAACAACTAGCAAACAGGTAGAGATAACCTCCCCTAATAAGCACTTACCACGGACCAAGCTACTGTAAATAGGGTATTTTTATTGAAAAATTCACAGCATTAAAGAAAAAAAACGGATAAAAATATACCACCACCAACACCTTCGCAGAGGAGTTTAAAACAGACAACGTTGTCTATACTAAATGCAGCTGCTCCATACAAATTGCTCATTCAAACACCATTCACGCAATGGTCCCATTGTCTAATGTCATTGTTTAATTGTTAAGAGAGTAAAATTGGGTATTTGGTCCTCAATGGGGGTAAAGTACTACTCACCACCACAAAGGGGTAATGGCCAAAGTATCTACACCACACGGGCACTGATGTGAATGTGTGTCTCCAAAAAATGACACAGGTTGTTGAACATCCAAAAGACACCATATAGTAGGTAGGAAGGTCAAAGTCAAGATATTAGTAAGTGGTGTCTAAAATACAAAGTTCAGTCATGGAAGACTGGGTTAATCCTGCTACACTCTGTATAGAGAAGTATGTGTGACTTCCTGGAATATGGTTAAATTACCATCCTTTATAACACCAGTAATTATCACCAGTCATAAGTGTATCAGACTATTGCACACCAATCAAAAGTTTGCTGAGAACTATAAGTGAAAAACAATTGAAATGACATGGACCTGCCGGTCCTCTCACCCATCCAAAAGCATAATGTCTTCTCTGCCTTGATGACCCAATATGGCTGGCTTCTTCATGCGAGAATGGTGCTAATGGTCAATATGAGGCAGGGATCCCAGCTGGGATCAAACATAGGGTAGCAGCATTAAACACTGGTCCGATCTGTTCCCATTAGGCAGCGAATCCACATGCCCAATCCAAGATGGATGCCGTAAAGTTTAAGGAGTCCATTGAGCATGTGCAATCAAGCAGCTTCTATTGGGCGTGACGACTCAGCATCACTCACATGGTGCTGTTACATCCGACATGTTTGGCCCAATCAACATGAGCTTCAACTCCGATGGATGTGAAATATCCAGTCTTCCATGATTGAACTTTGTATTTTTGAATCCCAACAGTAGTTACATAAAGCTTCACAGTGATCACTGACTTAACTTTGTAGAACTACAAGTAGCAACAAAAGATACAAGCTCAGTTGTCTGTGTATGGTGTCTCATTCAATTGAAAAGAAAACGTCTTCTAGTTTCAGGGAGACTGGCAACTATGAAGAACAAACTGCCTGCAAACAGAGTCAATTAAGGTGGGTGTTCACCCTCTCACCGCCCAGGAACAGAAGATGTACCGTATATACTCGTGTATAAGTCGACCCGTGTATAAGCCGACCCCCTACTTTTGCCTAAAAAATATGGGAAAAGGTATTGACCCGCGTATAAGCCTAGGGTGGGAAATGCAGCAGCCAGAACACAGGGACAGGGAGCCAGAACACAGGGATATTAGCCAGGACACAGGGATATTAGCCAGGACACAGGGATTTTATCCAGGACACAGAGACTGTAAGCCAGGACACAGGGATTGTGGCCAGGACACAGGGATTTTAGCCAGGACACAGGGATATTAGCCAGGACACAGGGATATTAGCCAGGACACAGGGATTTTATCCAGGACACAGGGATATTAGCCAGGACACAGGGATATTAGCCAGGACACAGGGATTTTATCCAGGACACAGAGACTGTAGCCAGAACACAGGGATTGTAGCCAAGACACAGGGATTGTAGCCAGGACACAGGGATTGTAGCCAGGACACAGAGACTGTAGCCAGAACACAAGGATTGTAGCCAGGACACATGGATTTTAGCCAGGACACAGAGACTGTATCCAGAACACATAAGGTATGAGTAAGGTAGTTTCACATTAAACAGAGCTGTGCTGCTTCTAAGAGCCGTTCTGTGCTTGTAAGTGTGACTAAACACATTGGAATGTAGAGAATGCTTAGAAAGAGCTGCAGCTCTTCACTGAGATCAGGAGGTGGGCGGGACTGAACAGCTAACATCAGCTTGTCCCACCCACCTGCCGATATCAAGCTGAAAATCTGACATCTCTCTCAGCATTCTCTGCATTCCAATGTGTTTAGTCACAGTTACAAGCACAGAACGGCTCTTAGAAGCAGCACGGCTCTGTTTAATGTGAAACTACTGATCACCCACAGACACTGACTCGGGTATAAGCCGAGGGGGGTCTTTTTCAGCACAAAAAATGTGCTGAAAAACTTGGCTTATAACCGAATATATACGGTAGATGCCGTACACGCTGGCACTAGTGGTGATGATGCTGATGATGATTTCCCAATCTGTAGCTCTAAGGATGGCTCCGGCTTCTACCGCCTTTCCCGGATCTGTCGCCCACGTGGGTGTATGGACTGGAATAAACCCCACAAGTGTAGGGCAAGATGTTCAAGCTGCTCGCTGACGTCCCGCAGGGGATCTATCTTAGATTAGTCTGTGAAAGCAGGCCGCGACTCCGCCGCTCTCAACACAAATTCCCTGCATACAGATCACGCCAGAGAAAGCGCTCCAGACCTCAAGGCTTAGGTTTTTCATAGACTCTCCCATGAGGCACCTCTTCTCCCAGAAATCACTGCTTCTCCCACAGTCTGCTTGAAAGAGTATTTTCTCCCAGGTACAGTCAGGGGGCAAATCTTCACAAACAAACTCCAATCCCCAGAATGAATTTCTCTCTTGTATCATTAGTCACTGATCAGCAAACTGGCACTGGGGGAAAACAACTGTATTGAACTTAAAAACAGCCATTGACATTGAAATCCTATATAACACAATTCCCCACACCAAGGGACTTGAAATCATTGCCAAAAGCCTTAGGGGCCGAGGCCCTTAGTCAGCCACCTATAACCAATTTCTCCTAAGTCTATTAAAATTTATACTGACCTGTAATATTTTTATGTTTGGATCCTCCCACTACCTCTAGGTGCAGGGCATGGCAATGGGCACACGTTGTGCCCTGCCTACGCTAACCTGTACCTGGGGGGGTGGGAGAAGGACTCTTTTCCGATTACACTATTCCTGACCTTCTTGGCCATATTTTGACTTGGTATCGATATATAGACGACGTGCTACTTCTGTGGACAGGTACCTGGGATGAGCTCATTTTATTAATGAACCACATCTCTATGAACCACTACAATTTGAAATTCACCCTGAACTGTGACCAAGAGAGGATTACATTCCTTGACGTCGAAATATATATTGATTCCAACTGTGCGATAGGTTCCACTTTATTTAGGAAACCTACCGCCGGTTATACGATATTACACGCAAAAAGCTCTCATCCTAGAAATTTAATCAATAGCATACCCTGTAGTCAGTATCTACGCTTAAAACTAAACTGTAGCTCAGATACGGATTTCCAACAAGCAGCCTCTAAATTATATTAATGACTCAGTGAAAGAGGATACAGTCGATCCTGCCTTAAAATATCATACAATAAGGCAGCTAGTTGAAACAGACAATCACTCATTTTTTCCAATCAGTCTAATACGTGTTCCCAGACTACTAGAGTAATTGCCAAATACTCATAGCAGCATCAACAAATTACGTCTATTTTAAAAAGTTTTGGCCATATATTAAACCATACCCTCAGGTCACTTATAGATGAGCCACTTCCCTTCGGGATCGCTTAGTTAGGAGCCATCTTCATACTGAAGATTTCTATGACTCCATTCAAACAGGCACCTATGCTTGTGGAAAATGTAAATTCTGTCCATATCTTGCCAATTCTGAAATGATTGCCCTCCGTAACGGGCAATCACATAACATCAAATACAGAGTAACCTGTCAGACAGTTGGAGTTGTGTATCTGGCCACTTGCTTATGTGGGGCCTATTATATAGGCAAAACTAAGCGCCCTTTTTCTGTACATATTAAAGATCACATCCTACCCATGTTTAAAAAACAGATTACCACAGCTATAAATTCCCATGTGGGAAAGTGCCATGGATTTGATCCCTCTTGGATCAGGTTCATGGCACTTGAGCACATACCTCAACATCCCCGTGGGGGCAGCGTCGACCGTGCACTCCTCCAGTTGGAGGCACGGTGGATACATGCCTTTTGGGCTACTGTTTACCCTGGACTAAATGAAAGCCTTAGCTATATGTCTTTTTTATAATACAAATGTCAGTGATTGCCCCCTGTTCCTTGACCACATTGCCTTCATGGGGGATTTTTCCTGCTGCGTCCCTTTACCATCTGGTGTATTTTCCCCCCCCCTTCCTTTTTAGGTTACTCTACCTTACATATTTCTCTTATTTTGTATTATATAACACATTGTATAGCTTGTATAATCTCCTCACTGGGATGGTACCTGCCTACTAACGTTTTATAATTTTCTGCAATTAATTTATGACGTTTTTGTATATTTGTGTAATGTTTTCAATTTCAACACTTAACGTTTGAATATGTTCACCTTCTTTGATTTCATTAGGCATTCAACCATCTGCCTCTTTTCATTACACCGTGGCTATAACATGCCGGCCCCCCATGTGTGCTGTGCACGGACAGACACCACGGCCTCCCAATGGCGGCGTCCCGAGCACCCTCTGGCTCCCTCCATCCCTCTCTTGTTGGTCGTCTGTCCTTTGGCTCTTCCCCAACCACCCGGGGGGTGGGGTCAGGTCATTGGTAAGTTTGCCGCTGGCCCTTCCCTTCCCTCTGGAAGTGCCGAGCGTCTCAGCGCAAGGCACTATGTGGTCTGTAGTCTGGGGCAGTGACCGGGTGGGAGGCGCATGCGCATTGGCGTTTGTCGGTCCGAGCTCTTTTTGGTGACATCACAAGCCAAACGAGCTGACGGCTTCAAAAGCCGGCTTGACTATTAGACTCTCTGTCTAGCTGCAGGAGGGTTGCTGTCTCATCTCCCCTCTATTCCCTGGGTAAGTGTCTTTCCCTCTACAGCAGTTGAGAAATCTGAGGTCTTTGCCTTTTATGATTATGCTTTTTTTGTACCCATAATTGGTTAGCTACTACTCGTATAGTAATTTCTTGCCAATATGGTTTATGCATCAGCCACTTGGAGGACGTTTGTTGCCCCCGGTTTCTTTCTCTCCTGTTGGAGTTTTGAGGCTACTCCATTAGATACACTACTATTGCGCTGATTTTCTTCTTTTTTTCCCCTTGTTTCACTAAATACCCCTGAGATGATATATCTTTTGGAAGGTGTGTGTGGTCCAGCACTTGAAACCTTTCTTTGTTGATAACTGGCTCGTTCTTTATTGGACTGTTATTATGACATCAAGCTGCAGCTGTCCCCTTTTTTTCTTTTGTTTTCAGCTCATTCCAGCTGGTACCATACCAGTCTGTTATGAGCGGTGAGGTCCCTACAACGCCCTCTAGGTTTGGTCTACATATACTGCTTGCATAAAGTAAGTCCTAGGTTAGGCATTTAATGTCAATTGCTCAAGAGGATGACACTTTGATCTCCTCTTTAGTGACAGTCTTTGCTATCGGGTAATTTGCTTACCTTGTTTATTTTTTCCTAGAAATGTATTATAATCAGCCGGTCATTTTGAGGCCTCCTGCGGGCATGCAGAGCCCTCCCGCCCCGGTGTGACGTGCATGGCTGCCTGGGCTCTGGTGTGTCTCTGGCCATGGTAAATGGTACAAGCTCAAAGAGGTGAACATTTCTATAGTGTAATTCACTGTTTTATATGGAACATAGTTTTTTCATGTATCATTGTCATGTAAACTACTCTCTCCTTTTTTTTTTTGTATAGCATTTAATACTTTATGGTGGCTTGTTAAATCTCTGACGAAGCCGCATTCTGGCGAAACATGAAGGATACATACCATCATGCAACGCCATCTTTGATTATGTACCTCATGCAAGCTATTTTGCTACTTTCTGTATTCGTGAGTGGTATTGTACTACTGTATTAACTTTTTTAATCTGTATTAATAAAGTATTATCATTTATGTATCTCTTGTTGTGACATATATCTTATGCACCGTGATAATCCCATTTTATACCCATTCCCCCTGTTCCCCAGTTCCCCTATCCCCTACCCCCTCCCCCCCCCGTATACAATCAATATACGGGATGAGGTGCTTACTTAGAGCTGTGCCACCACATCACTTAATCTAAAAACTGTATTGAACTTAATAACAGAAATGTCTTTCCATTGCCGGGAGTGTGTACACCCAGCTCCTGGCTACATTAAAAAAAAACTTTTACCATCAGTGTTCTCCAAACTACAGGACAGGGGCTGGATACAGCCCTTTGCTTGAATTTATTTGGCTCTTTTAAAAAGATTTTCTCAATATGTTTTGAGCAAAAATTTTGAGATGCAGCGTTTTTTTTCACTATAATGAAATTAAACCCTGAAAAAATGTAATTAGATGTAGTTCCCTTTGCTTCACCCTACTGGAGTCAGAGCTGCTCCCATAAGACCCTATATTAATATATAGGAAATGATAATTGCCATCTGCCACTGCAAACAACACAAATTAAAACATATTGTTATAATTGGAAAAACTGCTGCCACTAATTACTGGCTTAAAGTGGTTGGCAAGTAAAAGAAAAAAAAAAACCTGCAAAAGAAAGGCATAATAAGCTAGTATGCATCGCATACTAGCTCATTACGAAATGCTTACCTTAGATCGACGCTGTAGCTGTGATTGGCAGGAGCCGCGCTGATGTCACTCCCACGCATGCGCACGGCAGCCATCATTTATGGCACACTTAGTGAAGAAACGGCCCAGTCGGGTCGTTTCTTCACTGCGCATGTGTCAATGAGGTTGGCACATGCATTTACACTGTATATCTCCTAAACTATGCAGGTTTGGGAGATATGCAGGGTACCTACAGGTAAGCCTTATCATAGGCTTACTTGTAGGTTAAATGGTTGTCATGACTTGACAACCACTTTAAAGGATAACTCCACTTTCATGGGGAAAAAAATTGCAAATAAATAAAAAACAATATAGCGCATATAATTGGGACACTAATCATATTATAATTGAATGTAATTAAAAATCACCTTCCCTTTTCAATCTGCAGCACTGTCATTTGCTGAGAATGCATTGCAATTGGAGTTGTTCTGGACACAGTGTGTGCACTGACTACTCCCTATAAACATAATTTCCTGCTTGTGTGATTAGCTCACCAGTTTTCCCAGAATCTGCACTAAGATACAAGTCAGATTTCAGGCATCCCCTGCAACAAAAATGTCATTTTGGAAAGATACTTTCAATAGGAACACTTCTAAAGGGATGCAGGCACAGCAGATTTAAAATAAAACTAAGTCAAAACCAGAGGGAAGTGAAGAGGATCCCAATGAAGAACCATCTGTCCCTGAGCCACCAACTCCTGTGTCTCCACCATTATCAGGCTGCAGACATGATTGTTGAGGTGGTGAAGGAAGAGCAGAAGGGGCTGTAAGACCATATCCACATTATACAGCCACATAATCTAGGAGGGGAGGTGCTTCCAAAAAGAATCTTCTAAAGCAGAGTGACTAATTGGTTTGCTATCTGAGGTTAATGAAAGTACAAAAACAAACATGAAATACATGCAACAGTTTGCAAAGGCCTAGAACAACTTCACATGGAGCTGAAAACACAAAGCCAAAGACTCACACAGACAGAGGAGCGGATTTCTCTGTTGGAAGACGAGGCCACTGCATCCGCAGCAACACTTGCACACCTCACTACCTCCCATAAAGACATTTGGGATAAACTGGACAATTTAGAAAATCGTTCACGAAGAAACAATCTACGAGTGATTGGACTCCCTGAATCGATACCTAACGCACAACTCCACACGATCTGCTCTAAAATAATACCAGAACAACTCGGTCTGCGAACGCCATGCACAGTGGAACGAGCGCACCGAATAGGATACTTTGTAGAAAACCGTTGCAAGCCTCGCCACGTTATAGTAAAATACCTGAACTATGCAGACAAGAATGCGATTATGCAAAAATTTTGCAGATCTCGCTCACTCATGGTCGATGGCGTGAAACTGCTGCTTTTTGCAGATTATTCCATTGAAGTAATGAAGCAGCGCAAAGCCTATTCTGCAATATGCACAACTCTACACGACCAACAAATCAAATTCACACTCGCATATCCTGCGATTCTACATATTCATCCGCAATCGGGAGAACACCTCACATTCCATACCCCCGAGGAAGCGGATCATTATCTCAATGGATCACTTAACCCTGACATGGATCAAAGCCCTGCTCCGGAAGGACCTTCACCCTCAACAGCTACCCAATGACCACAGCGAGCGGGCAAGCAAGGATCTCCAGCTAAACCGCCATATAAACGCAGTCGGGCAAATCCCCGAGATGACCACCCTGGAGTCCGTTGAAGTCTACGCACAAGGATTCAGATTGTTCACCTTATGAATGGGAAGTATAACTCCCCCTTATCCTTTTTCCTATGCCTTCCTCCCCCTGATTTGATGAGCACTTACCTGACCACTAGTTAAAATACTCAGTTCTCACCCTTAAAAGGTTCACATGGGATGTATAGAGGAGGCAATAGGCCTTGCCGCCTTGACGACCTCGTCAACCCTGGACCATACAGGCAGTGAATCTACTCCAGCCTTTCTAAATGTTTTGGCACCATTAATGTGCCCTTTATTATGCCTACGTTAATGCTCTGTTTTAACTTCTGAACTTTTCTTTAAAAGGAGAACTCTCCTCAGTTAATAAGCTCCCTGTAAATTGAATGTTTCTAAGCTGGGTCTCTACCGGGACCAAGAACTGCACGTCCCCCCTAACCCCCCATGTCCCCCCGTCTACCCTCCCTTTACACCCCTTCCTCCCCGAGGTACGAACTACAGCTCCTGGGGAGATGGAGTGGCTGGCTGCCCCACTGCTCTATGCAATAGTTGGTTCCCATAAGGAAAAAAGTGAAGTCGTATCCTATTTTAGGATCTTTCCCCCACCCCCCCTTCTCCCTATTCCCTCTACAGCAACATGTTTGCCTTATGAATCCTAATTGTATATACTTTGCTTATATTGTTTTACTACTAACCTCAGATACCATGCGATCTTTGGATGATCCCCTGACGGAAGGGCACCTTGACCGAATAGGGTTGGATCCCTACCGACCATACATACTTCAATCATCGAACCAAAAATGGCCTTGCATCCTAACGGGGATCACCTGAAGATCGTATCCTGGAACGTCAAGGGACTTCGCTCCCCAAGTAAGCGCATGATGGTTCTAAGACACTTGAAACGTCTGGGGGCAGATGTGGCTCTCCTACAGGAGACCCACCTATCCGTAGACGACCTACCAAGGTTACGTAAGCTGTGGGTAGGTGAAGTGCATGGGTCTGCAGCGGTAGGTCGTAAAGCTGGAGTAGTTATTCTATTACATAAATCGCTTAGACACACACTGAGGTAGGTCCGCACCGACGAGCTCAGTCTTAAAATCACACTTCACCTCACATTGGCACATAAAGAGATAGCAATTACTAATATATACGCCCCTAACTCTCCAGACACAATATTTTTTCGGGATTTGACCTCGTGGGTAATGGCAGACCCAGAGTCCCTCCACCTAGTAGGCGGGGACTTCAACTCAGTTATGTTCCCATCAGAGGACAGGTCTCAACTACGCCCACAGTTACAACCCAAAACTAGAGAGGAGCCACTACCCTTAACGCCCTTAGCTCAAGTAATGGACTCAATTAAGCTCACTGACTTTTGGTGCCTAACCCATCCCACAGACAGCGAATATACCTTTTTCTCCCCTCCCCATAAATCTTTCTCCCGAATCGATTATTTTTTCACCTCCTCGGACATGACGTACATAGCCCGCAACTCTGAAATTCACGATGCGAGAATATCGGATCATAGCCCAATCTCAATTCATATATTAGGGACCAAGCCCTCCACCACCCCGCCCATTTGGCGATTTCCGTCGTACCTAACGGACAGTGACGATTTTCAACACATGCTCTACACATCCTTGGAAGAGTATACCACCACAAATGGAGCCCATATCACAGGCCCAAACCTGTATTGGGATGCGGGCAAAGCATTCCTAAGGGGTAAAATAATTTCCTATACAGCCCAATACTAGAAGCACGCTAGACAACAATATGAGAAAGCCAGCGAGAAGCTGCGTAACGCTCACCAAACTCTATCCATACATAGGAAAATGTTCAAACCTGGCAAATCGCAAAACAAGAATTTGATACATGGGCAGAACGCAGAGAGGCCACCAAGTCAGCTTTCACAGCCGTTCACTACCGTAGGTATGGCAATAAAGCGGGCAAATTGCTAGCAAAATTATGTTCAACCCCTAGACGCCCAACGTTTATTTCGGCCCTGAAAGACGACTCAGGCAAAGTCTTACATTCTTCCTCAGATATCTGAAAACTATTGACAGACTTTTACTCAAACCTCTACGCAGCGGACCCCACTGACTTACTAACAGCACAAAGCTTTCTAGACAAGATCCCCCTGCCCAGACTTGATCCCTCCCACGTCACAGCGCTCAGTGCCCCCATCACACTCGAGGACATTCAAGCGACTATTAAATCATTAGCAATGACTAAAGCCCCGGGCCCAGACGACTATACGGGAGAATTTTATAAAATGACAAAAGACTTTATTCCAGACACCCTCAAACATGTATTTAATGCGATGTGGGAAGGAGGAACATATCTCCCATCAGGTACACAGGCCCATATAAAACTGATACCTAAACCAGGAAAAGACTCTTTAAACCCTGGCTCATATCGTCCAATCTCACTGATTAACGTGGACGTTAAGATCCTATCTAAAATCATTGCTGCTAGATTGGCCAAGATCTTGCCTGACATATTGCACCCAGCCCAGGCGGGCTTTGTCACTGGACGCTCTGCCACCCTGAACATCAGGAAAGTACTACTGGCGCTAGATTATGCAAAACTTCATCCAGACCAAGATGTCGTTATCCTGTCACTTGACGCAGAAAAAGCATTTGACAACATTTGCTTCTCCCGGTTGTTCAGGGTGATGGAGACGTTTGGATTCCCCGACCAGATCATCCAATTTATAAAGCAAATGTACGCCTCCCCTTCCGCGAAACTGTTCACACCAGACTTCATGTCCGACAGAAGGGAACACGCCAAGGTTGCCCCTTGTCCCCTCTCCTCTTTAACTTAGCTATAGAACCTTTATCCCATCTGCTCAACTCTCAGACAGGCATAAGTGGCATCCCAATAGGCAATCAAATCATGCGCTCCGCACTTTTTGCGGATGACATACTATTGTTCTCCACAACACCCCAATTAGACTTCCCCAAACTTAAAGAGATTTTTGCATCTTTTAGACTGTGCGTGGGGTTCAAAATTAACTTTGATAAAAGTCAAGCTCTAGCACTTTAACCCCGTCTGGCAGACAGGTGAAAGTCGACTTCTCCTTTCACTCAAGCCCAGCACCACATAACCTACCTAGGTATCCGCATTGGACGACACCCTTCCTCGCTATACACTCTTAATTACCCACCTCTCATCGCAAAAATTACTAATGAGTTAGAAACTTGGGCAGTCCTCCCCCTCTCGTTTTTTGGCAGATGCCACCTTTTTAAAATGGTCTCTTTTGGTCTCCCTATGCAGACAATACCCCTTTTGCTGAAACATGCTGACACACAAAAAAATCAACAAAGCCCTTTTATCCTTCTTATGGAAGAGCAAAAAGTCCTGAATTGCGCTGCATAAACTATGTCTCCCTAAGGAGGAGGGAGGTGCAGGGCTGCCCAATATATGGCTCTATAATCTCTCATGCCTTCTTAGACAGGGGATAGATTGGCTGACTGGTAACTCCAGGTATTCACACAATATCCTTGAGGGTGGCCTGGTCTCCCCTTTCACACTCTCAGGAATCCTTCATTCCAAATTGACCGCACTACCACACCACCTCAAAACGTGTGTTCTGCTCAGAGACTGTCACGTACCTGGTGGTTGAGTCTGGCTTATGCAGGGGCAACCTCACTTGCGGCCCTGGTTCAAGAGCCCCTGGTAGTGAAGACAGGGAGCTCTGGAGCACAGGGGGGCACGAGGGCTGGACTTGGTGACAGATGGCAGGTAAAGGTCCACTGGAACTCATGCAGGTAGAAGGGTGGTGGCTCAGGCTGGGTCGGTAACGGGCTGGCGGTGTGGTACAAGTGGTTCAGTCAAGCGGATAGTCGGGTACAGGCAGGGTCGGCAATGTGCAGGCAGCTGAGGTACAAGAGGGTTAGGGAGAGACGTGGTCGTAGGCAGGCAGAGGGTCGGTACAGGCAGGGTTCAATCAGAGGTCAGGCAAGCCGGGTCACAGATACAGGAAGACTGGAAAGACAGGTCACAGGAACTCACTAACACGCTGTAGATCAGACAGCACTTGCTACAGGAAGCAGGAAGTTCAAATAGAGCTGCTCCTCTAGGAACTAGAGGAAATAACAATCAAATGTGATTAACCCTCCGCACAGTCTTCTAACAGGGACACAATTATAGCCTGGAGGGAGGTGAGAAAACTGACCAGGCTCCCTTCACATATATCAAATCATCTACTCATACAAGGTAACCCAATGTTTTCTCCATCCATTATGCATAGCATCTTTAACTTCTGGTCTATTAAAGGCTTAAAGAAGGTAACGTCAGTTTATCAAGACCTATGTGGAAAATTTAAGCCCTTTCAGACTCTTGCAAAGGAATATAACTTACCGCTCACTCATGCCTTTTACCACCATCAATTATTGGACTACCTCCGATTTTGTCAACGTCAAAGCACCAACCCCTTCCAACAATCATTTGTGGACCGAGCCATCCAACAGAACTCCTACTCCATCTAAGAGCTGTACCCATACCTTGCTGATCAACAAGCATCTAAATATAGGCTAACACTGTTCCGTAAGTGGTCTAACATCCTCTCCGATGATGAGCTGCCTGAAAAGATCATAGAAGGATACAGCCGTATCCATAAACTGACCATTTCCGAAACATGGAGAGAAACAAAGTTTAGAATTATACACAGAGCCTACCTTCCGTATATACACAATAAAGAGGACCCCAACCAGGCGCATTGCCCCTGGTGTACACTGCACCGTCCTACCCTGATACACCGCCTATGGGACTGCCCGAAAATAGCTCCCTATTGGAAATCAGTGATCGATTATATCGAACAAGTCTCTAAGGATAAAGTGCCTTATATACCACAGGTGTGTCTTTTTGGCTGTACAAGGGCAACTGTTCTTTCAAACTGGACCCACCTGTTCCTTTTAATCGCTAGGAGGACCATTATGCAACAATGGATTCATTCTACCCCACCATCACTTACTCATGCGAAACAGATTACCCGCTCACTCATCCACCTCGAGAGTCTGGACACAATTGTCCTCAACTTTAAGCCTACTACCCAATTCTTTAGGAAATGGCGCAATTATATAGAACACACATTTACGCAAGAAGAGACTCAGAACTTGATGCGACCATTCCGCTACACGGATTGGTACCTAAAAAAAGACATTGCTAACAAATTGGGCAGATTGAAGGTTACTGATGGCTCAACTACTTAGCCACCATCATAGGGGACCGTTTATTTACACAGTTACCCTTGACAGTGATAACTAACAAACTTTGAGGTTATATGTTGAGATGAAACACCTTACCTTAGCTGGTCAGTTACGATTGTTTACCACCCTGTTTGGGTGTCATAGCCCAGGGATTAAGCCTTAGGCACACACATTTCATTATGGTAAATATGTATCCCTGGTTCCAGGGTAAATGTGTCTCTTAAATAATACCCCTCCCCCCTCACCCCCCAGTTTCTTATAGCTTTTACTGTATTGAATATTTCTTCTGATTCAACGTCTGTACTAACATGAGTAGCAATACAATTTTGTTCTGTTACTTTATCTGTACGATTATGTATAGCCATGTTTACTATCGTTGTATGGAAAATGCAATAAAAATTATAAAAAAAAAAAAAAAAAAAAGAATGGGGGGGGGCGGCCAACGGATCAACCGGCGGGGGGGGGTAAGAAAAAAAAAAAAAAAAAAAA
>BLSH010217990.1:680128-699119 GCA_018402905.1 Glandirana rugosa
CAATAAGATATGCGTCGCACTGCGAGGCACATTGGGAAATGTCATTAAAGATTTGGCATAGATGGCACTACACACCATTCAGAATAGCACAATTTTACCCCACAAGTTCCCCTCTCTGCTGGAGGGGCTGCGGACAAATAGGGAACATACTTCACATACTATGGGAATGCCCAATGCTGACAAGCCTATGGAACCAGACATTCAAAATCATAGCACAGTACACAGGCATACTAAACAACCCCACGCCAGCACTAGCATTACTGAACATAGGAATAGACACATATCCAAAAACCTTCTGGCCAATGATCACCCACATACTTTTAGCAACTAGGACATTAATCCTACGAAAATGGAAAACACCTCTGATACCAAATATATCAGACACTAAGCAAATGGTACACACCCATATGTTGCTGGAAAAAGCAATAGCCATTAACTTTCTCTCTGTAAATAAGTTAAAAAAAGAATGGCAGTTGTGGCCACAATCATCTTAGATTACCTGCTCTAAACCCAAACTCATGGTTATGTGCGGTTGGTGAGGTGATGATCCGAACACTTACCACAAAAAATATCTGGTGATAAAAGAAAATGTTGACTGGGGCTTTCACAGTGTTCACAGTGTTCAATGTTTATCCCTTTCTTACCCTTACTACCTTTCTCTTTAATAATAATGCACCTGGGTGAAGGTGGTACGGGCACACCTATCATTATGGTTATAAGTACTGTATTAACGGAATACTCTATGGTCTGCAATTTTAATTACAACGAATGGAACGAATATTGTAGTAACGAATGTACCACTGCAACCCTTTTCAATCTGTACAACTTGTTAAACTTTCAATAAAAAATTATTGAATCAAAAATGATTCTGGTAAAGCTTCCTTTTTACCCCCCTTGTCTTAGATGTCGATATCCCACGTGCACGGGACGTACTATCCAGTTCCTGATCCATTCCAAAATTAAAGTCCCCTGCTACTATTACAGTCCCTTTCTTAAAGTCTGTCAGTTTTTCCAGAACCCTGGAGAGGAAGCCCGTGTGGTTTTTATTCGAGCAATATACGTTTACAAGGGTGCATTCTTGGTTGTTCAACCTTCCCTTCAAAAACAAATACCTTCCTCCTGGGTCCGTCAGCCTCTCCCCCAGGGCAAAACGTACCCTGTGGGAGAAGCCGATGGCCACCCCCTTCGCTCCTTTTGTCGGAGAGTCTCCGTAGTACCAGACTGGGAAATTTTTTGAGTATATTCTTATATTAGTGTCCAGTGTTAGATGGGTCTCTTGTAAAAATACAATCTCTGCTGAATACCGTTTTAGTTCTTGAAGAATTTTATATCTCTTCACTGGGCTTCCCATTCCTCTGACGTTGTATGTTATGGCCACCACCATTTTTTCTTATTTTTGCCCCATCCTCCGTCCCCCCCCCATGAAACGGGGGTGAGGGGACAGGAGGCCCTGGGCCTTTAGGACACTCTCATCCTCAGCTCTTTTCATCCCTTGAACGCTTTCCCTTCCTACGTACCATGGAAGACCTGGAACCACCCTCCCCTCTCCCCCCCTTCCCCTCCCCCCTGTTCTTCCCCTTCCCCCATCCCTGAGGGGCCTGTAGGTCTGCCCAAGGCCTTTCCACCTGGAGGGGGTAACGAGCTCCCCCCATCCTGGTTGCCCCTAGGGGTTGGAGCTTTTCCTTGCGCCAGTTTCTGAGGTGCTGTTCTCTCCCTCGGGGTGTCCCTTCGTCCGTCTGGCCCTAGGAGTCCGTCTGCCGCGCCCTCACTTCTTCCCCCGATCACCCTCCGCCCTTCCCCTTTTCTCCTCTCCTGTGCTCGTTTCTGTCCCCCCCCCCTCCCTCTCTCCTGCCCCCACCCCCCCTCCACTCTTTTTTTCTTATTTATAGTCCTCTTTTATGTTATCTTCTCCCACGTCTCCTCTTGCCCCAGGTCTAGCATCCCTTCTTCTTCGGTCCAACCGGGCATATCTGGTTTGATTATGTCTAGTTTTTTAAAGAAGCCTTCAGTTTCTTCCGGGAACCTTAGTGTTGCCGATCTTCCGTCTTTTTTTCCTATGAGTGCTGCCGGGAACCCCCATGAGTATTGGATCCCTTGTGATCTCATCTGGCCCAGTAATGGTTTGAGTATCTTTCTTCTTTCTCTTGTTTCCCTGGCAAGGTCTGCAAATACCTTTATTTATTCTTCCTCATACCTTACTGGGCTTCTGGATTTCAATTTCTGCCAGATTTCCTCCTTGTCCCTGTAGTTGTGAAAGCGAACGATGACATCTCTGGGTACCTCTTTTCCCATGTTGCTGGGTTTCCGAATTCTGTGCGCTCTCTCAATTTTTATCTTCTCTGTAGGCGTCTTTCCCAGCATGGGGCCAAACACTTTGTCCATAATGTTTTGCAGGTCCTCCGTTTGTGTCTGTGGGGCTTCTGGAATACCGCGTACCCTGAGGTTTTTCCTTCTATTGCGGTTCTCCTGATCTTCAAGTCTATATTTGATGTTTCTCTGCTCCTTTAGAATTCTGGCCAACTGTTCCTTCAGCTTTTTAATTTCTCCCGCTTGTTTATCGATTTTCTCCTCTGTCTCTTCTACTCTCCTTAAGATGTGGCTCAGATCTTCCCTTATGCCGATCATGTCCCCTTTAACCACTTCCTTACTGGGCACTTAAACCCTCCTCCTGCCCAGACCAATTTTCAGGTTTCAGCGCTGTCGCATTTTGAATGACAATTGCGCGGTCGTGCGACGTTGTACCCAAATAAAATTGATGTCCTTTTTTCCCCATAAATAGAGCTTTCTTTTGGTGGTATTTGATCACCTCTGCGGTTTTTATTTTTTGCGCTATGAACAAAACCAAGAGCGACAATTTTGAAAAAAGAACAATATTTTTTACTTTTTGCTCTAATAAATATCCCAAAATAAAAAAATAAAAAAAATTATTTATTGGGTTTGGCCGATTTATATTCTTCTACATATTTTTGGTAAAAAAAATCGCAATCGGCGTTTATTGATTGGTTTGCGCAAAAGTTATGGCGTCTACAAACTATGGGAATTGATTTATGGCGTTTTTATTATTATTTTTTTTTTACTAGTAATGGCGGCGATCTGCGATTTTTATCGGGACTTTGATATCCGGGCGGACATGTCGGTCATTTTTGACACTTTTTTGGGACCAATGACATTTATTCAGCGATCAGAAATTTAAATGTCCACTGATTACTGTATAAATGTCATTGGCAGTGAAGGGGTTAACCAGCAGGGGGCAGTGAAGGGGTTAACAATGTTCCCTGGGTGTGTTCTAACTGTGGGGGGGCAGGGCTGGCCGGGACATAACAGATCTAACTGATCCCAGTGACAGGGATCAGTAGATCTGTCATGCCCCTGTCACAGAACGGGGAACCGCCGTGTTTACATCGGCGGTTCCCCGTTCTACTGCTCTGTAAGGCGATCGCGGGTCAGGAGCGGACATCGAGTCCGCCCGACCCGCGGGCACGCTCACGCCCACGTGCGCGCAGGGGGCGTGTAAAGGGGCGGACGTCCATGGACGTCCACCCGGATTTTCACGTCTGACGTCTTTTGTCAATAGCGCGGACCTGTACAGGTTAAGGGATCTCTCCAACCTCTCAAACATTTCCGCCATTTCCATTTTTGTAGGCATGTGCGTCTCCTTTTGCTGTTCCTCCAGTATTGTGTTTGACTTATCGCCTCTGCCTTGGGCCCCCCCGTCTATTCCCTGCGAAAGTCTTTTTTGTGGCCCTTTACCACTTTCTTTTTGTTTACTCTTAGTTCCTGACTGTTCAGTCGGGCTGACCTGCCCCTTTTCCTGAACCATAAACTTTTTTATTGTATTTGGGCTTGCGCTCACCCTTGGTGGGTTTCCCCCCGCACCTTTCACCACCTTACCCATTTTACCCCTTTCCTGGGCCCGATCCAGGGGTAGGGGGGGGTGGGTCCACAGGTAGCCTGGTGGGTCTCTTAGTGGCCCTCTTTGTATCTGATGGTTTTTATGTGTTTTTGGTGTATTTTAATTTTGTATATTTGTATATGTATGGGTTTTTTTTTTCCCCCCGGGGCTGCAGATCTTTGTGCTTCTTTTTGGGGTATCTCTTAGGTGGCGCTCCTGAAAGTTTCAAGGGCCCTGGGGGACTACTTTGTTGTGTTTACCCCCAGGGGAACGTGAGAGCGGAGGTGGGAGAGTTCTTGTGCAAAAAATGAAGGCACAGTAATTAACCCTACATTAGTCTCAGTTAATTAAGTGTCCGTATTGTTTAGACCAGCTGGGTTTTTTTTTTTTTTTTTAGGACCCTATAGTCCTTTTCTCAGGGCAGGAAGGTGGCACTCTGTTCTGTTTGTGCTATCTTGTGGTGATGAGGGGGGGTGGGTATGCGATGGTCTATCGCTTTGTGCTTTAGTGGGGGTTCAGTCCGTTTTGTGGGGCTCCAGGTGGGAAGGGGACCTGGGAGGGGGAGGGGAAGAGCAAACCGCTGCAATGGATGTCTTTAAGCATATCACATGCCTGCCGGGCTCTCCACTTCCCTCCCGTCCCGTCCTGTATATTTAGGTCTCTTTTACCGTTCCTGCAGTGCCCGTCCCTTCCTGATCTGCCTCTCCAGCCTGTCTCTTCAGGCACGCTGGTGTGTCATCCCCTCGGTCGGGTCCCAGACGGTCTCCGGTCTCCGTCCTCCAGGTGCCGCCGCACCCCCCCCTTCCCCTGCGCTTACCGGCTCCTCGGTGCAGGATCCCGTCTTTTCCTCTCACCGAGCCCAAGCTTTGGCAGCGGTATGGCTGCTGTCCGGCCGGGCTTCGGGGCGGTAAATGGGTAGGCGTTCGATCACTGGGCGCCGGGTCCGGGCGTGATGGATGGGGGCGCTAAGTGGCCTGTCAAGCCCTCTTGTGCGGCTCCATTCCCTGCTGGCGGGCGTGGCGGCTCCCGCTCCGGGGACCAGCGAGCGCTTACGCTGGCGTCATGTCCGGCTCCTCCCCAAATGATGTCGGAACATTTTGACATTTTTTTGGGACCATTGGCATTTATACAGCGATCAGTGCTATAAAAATGCACTGATTACTGTGTAAATGTCATTGGCAGTGAAGGGGTTAACCTGCAGGGGGCGCTCTAAGGGTTAACAGTGTTCCCTGGGCGTGTTCTAACTGTATTTGGGCTGCTCTAACAGGGGAAGGGAAGTGATCACAGTTTCCACGTAGAGGAAGGCTGTGATCACAGCCCTTCCTCCCTCACAGAACGGAGGTCCGTGTTTACTTACACGGACCTCCGTTCTTTCACTCTGGGGGGGGCATCGTGGGTGGCCGGCGGAGATCGAATCTGCTGCACCCGCTCCCTGGCCCTCCCCGGACACAGTGAGCGATCTCGCAGCCGCCGTCATATGACGGCGATTTGCGCAGAGGAGCCATTCTGTCGCCGTCAATTGCCGACCAGCGGTCGGCAAGCGGTTAAGAAGTGCATTTTATATACAACTATATAGATCAGACAAATGAGGAGGAAAGAGGGATAGAGGGACTTTGTTCCGAATGAGGGACAGTTCCTCGTAATCAGGGACAGTTGGGAGCTATGATATTATCATTGGTGCAGCGAAGTACCTATTTAGCTATATTGCATGTCATGGCTCCCTAGGACTAGTATACAGCCTAGTGTAGTAAATTTCTGCACTCAAAGCTTCTTGGAGGCATATCTAACAAAGTTATACTTTCTGTTTTAGTAACATAAGAAAAACTCAAAAGTCTTGGGTAGATTTCCATAACAGAAAAGTGAAATGCTTTACAGCAGAATTCCAAGGAAAAAAAGTAGACATTTGCTATTTACCAGTATATTACCTCTAGAGATAAGTGTTTCATGCAGCGGTGGCCCCTCCATACGGGGTGCAGGGGCGCTGCCCCCCTGATTCATGCACCAAGCACCTTATCGACATGCACCGACATAGATTACAATTGTTTTTTTTTTTTTAGAAGCACATGATTAGAGCACGAGGCTCTAGTTGGCTTCAACAAAGGGTGGGCTTTTTTGTGTGTTGTGTGATAATAGCGAATTAATATTCGCTATTATCTTCCTGATTCTCCTCCCGGCCAATCCCGGCTCAGGAAGCAGGCCCTATGACCCGATTGGTCGAGAGGAGAAGCTATCCTATTGGCCGCCGAGGAAGAGGAGGAAGGAGACCGAGGGTGAAACCGCCACACTAGTGTGAAGCCGAGGAACGAACTAGATGGGGTATCTGCCGGGCCTGGTGACCAACCGAGGGGGGTTGCAGGAGACCTGACCGACCAACCGACCGCTTGGGGGTTGGTTGTCTCTCAGACGGATTGCTGCCCCACCCAAAAAAATATACCACCAATTTCTCTTTTGGGGGTGGCAAACAACCGGCGGCATGGCACTAATACCAACCCCCCGGTCGCTGGCGGTCCGACACTTACCCGATCTAGGGATCCTCTCCTCCACTCCTGGGGTGTGGGCAGTGGCTTTGGTGTCTGCTCCCCCAGCGGCTTCCTCCACTGTGTGTCTCCTCTCTCTTTCACCTAAGCGCTAGGCATCCAATAGGATCGCCTGACGCTTTGGCCAATCAGGAAACAGGTCTCATGACCTGCCTCCTGATTGGCAGGAAGGAACTTTAGTGTGAAAATAGCAAAAATTCATTCACTATCGTCACACAACTGGGTGGGATCAGGGCACAGTGTTCTGCGCTCCGAGCCCACCCTTCTTTGCAGCCTAGTAGAGCCTCTGGTTCTAATCACGTGCTTCAAAAAAACACCCCCCTATAAGAATCCATAGTCCGGCACCCTGATATGTAGATCAGGGGGCCTGATGCATGGATGGGGGGGGGGAGCGCCCGTGCTCTCTCTATGGATGGGCCACCACTGAAACTGCAGCATTAAACTCATACTTTCATTCATCCCTGCAACTACTGGAATCACCAGATTTGCTGTAAATCACAGTTCCATCTCTAAAGCTGCATTCACACCTGAGCTTTGCGATTCACTGGCGTTTTTATTGGAGAGTTTTTGAGCGCGTAGTATGAGCATTTTAGAAGAGCATTACAAGCGTTTTAGCCAAAAGAAAGCACTAGGGGTGCGAGAGGGAGAGCAAATTAGGGGTGGAGAGCTGCTGTTTGAACAGAAAATGCTAGACAAAACACTCGTAAAATGTTCAAATCATGCATTTCTATTGAAGTCTATGGGGCCAAAAATGCTTGCAATCTGCCAAAGAGAAGCTCATGTACTTTCTTTAGCATTTTTCTTCAGGCGACAGAATGTGCATATGTGAACAGGGGCCAATGAAATGAATGGGATTTGGCTTGTTGAGCGTTTTAGAGCTACAGGCTTCATGCAGAAAATCGCTCAGGTGTGAACGGGGCCTAATACAGTCAAGAAGAGCATGATTTGCCTTCCACCATGTATAAAAAGTCTTGTATTTTTTTCCCTGAATATAAGATGTTCTGTGAATGGGCAAATTGAAGTCTTTTAGGTATGTTTATCTGCCCCTCCTTTCGCCTTGTCCAATCACATGCCTGTATGTTGTGAAGAGAAAAAAAAATGAAAAAGCGCTTGCATGCAGCCACCACATTTAAAGTGTAAGTCCACCCTAACACTAAAATGCCTGCATCTACAGACATCCACAATCTTACACTAACCTATCTAGTAATGTAAAGTCAGTATACATACCTTTTTTGAAGCCAATCTGACCCGATCCCGTGCTGAGCTGTCATCTGCGGCTTCGCTGTGTAGAAGGGTGCAGAGGACACAGCCGGCAATGGAAGTCCCATAGTAACTAGCAATGAGTGATGTCACTCCCCATTCATTTCACAGCCATTGTTGGTCGTGTCCTCTGCAGAGCTTCCGCCACTGGAGACCGGATCGGCTTCAAAAAGGGTATGTATGCTGATTTCTTCTTTACAGGGAAAGATAGGTTAGTGTTAGATTGTGGATGTCTGTAGATGGAGGTATTTTAGTTTTAGGGTGGATTTACATTTTAAGGATCGGTTAACTGCAAGATATTACATTTTTGATTTTAGGTTTAGATACCCTGCAGCATCCACATGTGGGCGGGGCTAAGGCGCTCGAGTAAGGGATGCTAGAATTACACTCGCTAATTGCCTAATTCTAGGCAGGAGTTTGCTTACATGCAAAAATCAGCATGAAAGTGTAACTAAAGGCAAACCTTTTTTTCTTGGTTTTGGATAGAGTGGAGGGGGATTAAAACACCTGTCAGTTTTTATTGCTGTCTGTGCCCCCCTTATGAAGATTCACCCTTTCTATTTGTCCTGTTTACTATTTTCATTGAAAGTGAAAGTAAAAAAATCCCAAATTTTGGGTTGTCCCCAGAAAAGTAATAGAGGGGAAATCTTCCAATGGGGACACAAGTTCTGGGAAGCTGGAGGTCCCCAAGGAATTCCCATGATTT
Organism: Glandirana rugosa; assembly: GCA_018402905.1. NCBI lineage: Eukaryota > Metazoa > Chordata > Amphibia > Anura > Ranidae > Glandirana > Glandirana rugosa. The sequence continues at coordinate 688,524 of BLSH010217990.1, forward strand.
GCAGGTATTTCATCTCACGTCCTTTTTGACTATGAGACAGGAAGTGAAGAGAAATCTCTGCAATGGGACATAGATGGAGGAAAAAAATCCGACAGAGGTTATAATCCTTACTTTATCCAAAATTTAAAAAAAAAGTTTTGCCGATAGTTCTACTTTAAGGCATACCTCAAAACCTATAAGAGAGACATGTTGAACACAGTTAACCCTCTATTAACCCATTGCTAACTGACTGTACTGTTAACACTAAGCACTACAAACACTACCATAGTTAGAGAACATCAACTCCCAGATGTGCAGCATTTGGAAACTGGTGCTGCAGAGCCTGCACTGACACCCACCAACCCAGCAATGCCTGTCACCTCACTCCCTGTGACATGACCACAGTTAACAGTGAATACAGGAAATTAATCTGTAACTACATGCTGGTTCTATCTTTCAGGGGTCCCTCTACCTCTCTCCCAGGCTAGGTCCCTAAGCACTCTGTGCCACAGGTCCGGTCCCAAATTGGAAGGAACCAGCTGCTAGTGTAGGGTACGAGCACAACACCCCTTCCCTACCAGAGTAGTCACCCATTTGTTGGCTGGTTGGCTGATTTAAGCTAATGACACGTGTACGGTTGTCCCCAGCAACGGCTATGTGGCCCACACTAGACAGCAAACTACCTGCTGGAAAAAAGTTGACTGTATCTACTATAACCTACAGTCCCCATGTTACAAGCCCTGTTCTTTGGATACAGCATGCAATACACCATTTAAGAAGAAACATCAAACCAGGTACTAAACAGTTAACTTTACTTAAGAGAGGCAACATACAGGAACAGTTTTTAGAAGACAGCTTCTCGCATTAATTTCTTTACAGGGTGCTTTAGTGACCATAGGGTATTCATTTCTGAATAACAGCAGAGAGCCCTCAGTGTCCATAAGAGACAGAGTCCATGATTAGTAAATAATCAACCACAGGTAGCACAGAGTCCATATAATCCATGTTTGTCAAAGATTCCTAAAAGGCTATCAGTTCATCCTTGGCAGTTAAGAGTCCTGTGGCTCCCATTCCCTCAGGGAGCCCCGAGTGCATGCCCCCCCACACCCCACCCCCAGCTAGGAGCGCCATCCGACAGCATAACAACCTACATCTTGTCAGTATTTCCAGCAGCTCTCTCTTGGGGCACTGACGGGCCCCTTTTTATGTGGATCTGGAGAAAATTGGTGGGAAAACCCCTCGGATCCCCCACACATCTACATTATAACAGTTTCACAGGAAAGACAGCAGACTTGACCCAGATAACTACAGAACATGAGTCAGCACAGAAAAAACATTAACCCTTCTGTAGGTACCTGCCTACACACAGATGAACCATTCATCATTATAGGTAATATATTGGTACATAGCACATTTCAGAAAGTCATTTTTTTACTGGAAAAAATAACAACATATTAATACTCCAGAAAAATAATGAACATTGATTTTGTTTATATATGATTATTAATTGTAATTTTTTTCAAGTTTATAGCAGCTGTCTTTTCAACTTTTCTTAACGCTATGGTAAATGTGTGTCAACCTAACCGCTGCAGTGTAAGACACTGCAGAGCAGGACCAGCCTTTAATTATTATGTATTGTATTGGCCAATGCACCAGCCATAGCAACAGCAGTCTCTTCAACCCAGACTGATGCAGGTATACTATATTATCATCATGTTTTAAAGTACAAGCCTATAAGTCTGAACTTTGCAGCGATATTGATTTCCTGACAGTGAAGATTAACTGTTCTAAATCTTACAGAATAACTTTATAGCTATCAATCCAGTTTAAGTCAAAAACTCTATTACCAGTGTACTGACTTTCATCATAATATTTAAGATCCAAATTAACAGAGCATATTTTAAAATTATAATTTCTAATGTGATACAAGGTAATAAACTATTCTGTATAAACAGGTATTACATTCTGAATACAGTCTCCCCGTCTGTCTCCCTCCTACTGTTATTGGCACAAGTGTTTAACCCTTTCGTGACCATGAGTCATTGAACTTTAAATATCCAGAGCAAATTTAGCAGTTTCAGATTGCTTGACTATAACTCAATTACTAATTTGTTTTACAGCAGAGTCTAAGACCTAAGAACGTGCACAGGTGCTCATCTGTGGTTCCCTTCTGTAATGTTAATTAATGTTCTCATAGCATGGGGCATTGTACATTAACTTTGCAAAGAATACTCAATCACATGTAAGGAAAATAAAACAAAACTATATTGGCTTGCACATAATTGGATGATGGAAATTGGAGGTCACACGATTATCAGTGCGGCTGATTATCAGTGCCCGATATTCACTTTTTTTGAAGAATCGGTCAGAAATGTACCAATATTACCGATATTGCTTCAAGTGGTTGTACCGGGGTGATGCTTGCAGCTGCAGGCATCCCCCTGGTGCCATTCTTTAGAGCGGACGGTCAGCTTTCTTGTAATAGCCAGTGTGGCTAAGCAGCCGCTTGGCCGTTATCACAAGCAGCGCAGCCCTGCCCGGGTCTTCTGGTGGGAGCAGCACGTCCTCTTTATTCGGGTCTCGGATCTAGTAACCTGGAAGCGATGTCATGACATCGCTCCAGGTTACTGGCATCCTAAAGGAGCCAGTTTTAAAAACGAAAAAGTATTAAAAAATGCTGATCTTGGCTTTTTGAATACTTTAAATGCAGAGGAGGGGTTTGGGGTCTTATAGACCCCATATCCCTCCATAAAGAGTACCTGTCACTGACTATTACTGTCATAAGGGATGTTTACATAACTTGTGACAGCAATAAAAGTGATGAAAATGTAAAAGGGCAGTGTAAAAATAAAAACTTTACATTTACAGAATATCGGCACCTGATATCAGCTATCGGCCTTAAAGGCAGCCAAAAAATCGGTATCGGCCCTGAAAAAACAATATTGGTTGATCCCTAATGGAAATCATCACAGCTTCATTTAATAAAGTAAAATTCCAGGTTCCATGTCATGTTAAATTTAATTTGGGTCAAGTTGGCCCAAACAAACAATTTCTATTTCAAAACAATGCGGCCGTTGAATGGACTAATAATGTACTGTAGTAGCATTAGCTACATACAGTGAGCAGCACTGTGCTCTAGCAGCCATACAGGTGATTTCCCGTCTGCTGCTGGAATTAACCTCCCTGGCGGTATGATTATTTCAGATTTTTGGTGCTGAAAGCGGTACCATTATTTTGCATGGAAATTTGGCGTTTTATATTGTAGGCCTGTAATTCTTAGGAATAACTCACTTAAATCTGTCCAAACAACAGTCTAGTAGACATCCCGGGTAAAAAAAAACTATAAATAATAACAAATAATAATATAATAATAATACTTTTTATTCAATACATTTTAGTAAATAATATAATCAAAAACACTGACATTTTTTTTTTGGCCAAACAAGGATGCAATATTAGTAGTCATATTGCTTCAGTAAATGTCCCGGGTATGGAAAATTTTAAAACACGGTACAGCACAAAGTCCGACGTCACAATCGGGACCATAGAAGCAGGTTTCTTTTCGTATTTTCCTTCCAGTGTTGTCACGCTTAGAGCAGCAAACCACACACATCCTTGTGGGTGCAGCCTTCTTTTCCGTTGGTGGAATGTGGTCCATAAAGTGCCGACCAGTCAAGCGTTCTGGGTTCACAACGCCAGCAGCACGACGTCCAGATCTATTTACGGTCGTTGGTGTTTGGTGCTTGAGAAATATACGTTCGGCAACTTTCCAAACGCAGTCCACAGGAACCACCGGCTTGTCACTCTTTTTTTTTAGCAGAATGAATGCGTTCCACAAACACTGTTCAAGAAGAACCCTGAATATTATTTGTAATATTTTTTTTGTTGTTTTCTTATCGCTGGATAGAATGTCATGGCCTGGTCAGATCTGTCCACACCTCCCATTGTGTTGTTGTAATCCATGACGACTTGTGGTTTCATTACGTCTTTACCACCTTTTGTGTGTACCTTGACAGTAGTGGTGTTGTGAATAGTACTCATAAGGCACACATCTTTTTTGTCGCGCCATCTCAGTGCCATCATTTTGCCTTTTTGCCAGGCAACTATTTCTCCTGCCTTGAGCTTTTTATTGCCAAAGGTTGGCGGCATGTCACGCCGGTTAGCCCGAACTGTCCCATAACCATCCGTCTTGTTGTGTAGAAGGAACTTATAGAGTTCTGGAGAAGTGTAAAAATTGTCTGTGGTTACACAGTAGCCCTGATTCAGCAATGGCTCAATCAAAGTAAGAACCGAAGCGGTAGCCATTCCATAATTACTGAATCGTTTGTTGAATTTGGTTCCTTTCCTGGTGTATAGGACTGAATTCCATATGTAACCAGAGCTTGATTCACATAACATGAATGATTTTATTCCAAATCGTGCTCTCTTTGATGCTGTATCCAGCTGAGTCTTCCTTTGTAGACCATTAGACTTTCGTCAATACTAATGTCTCTATCGGGTACATAGGTCTGCTGGAAATTTTTCAGAATAATTTGATAAACCTCCCAAATCTTTTTGAGTTTTGGAGCTGGATGGGAAGTCACATCAAATGCTTCATTATTTGCAAAGTGCAAATATTTCATTATCAGGGAAAATTTGTACTCCGACATGACCGTGCCAAAAAAAAGAGTGGCCAGTAATTATTTGGTTGTCCAGTACCACTTCTGCAGGGGTTTCCCCACCACTCCCTGAAGAATGATTAGGCCAAGAAACGTCCAGATGTCCTCTTTGGTCACGGGTTCCCACTTTGTACTCCTTGAAACCATCTGATGCATAGCAGCTTGTTGCTCCTGGTACCGATTCATCTCCATAACAATTTTTTCAATAACCTCATCGGTCAAAAAGAGTTGGAGGTATGCCATGGCATGACATGCTCCGTACCACAGTCAATCGAGCACCAAGTCTGCACATAGCTGGGCACAGTCACAGGATCATCGCTGAAGTCTCTTTCTGTGCCTGATGACGAACTTCCCCACGAATCGCTATCAGTCAATTCTCAAAGCGATTCTGTATCGCTGTCGCTGTTTTCCAGCAGGTCATATACCGCTTTTGAGGTGGAGGCGCGCTTTTTTGATGCCCTGGTCATTCTGCATTTTTCAGACACAAAGTACAGTAAAACTGCAGGCAAGGGCACTGGAGAAAGCACTGGGGGGCAAACCAAGGTCAATTTATTTTATTTAGTAATGTAATCCAATAGAATTACAATGTATCAGTGTTTTTGTGTTTTATACTTTTTGAATTTGCCGCCGGTTCCGCCCCCCTGCGTCGTGTCGCGTGCAGGGAATGGAAGCCAGGGCACACAGAGAATCGGGAGGAAGATCCAGCCGCCGTACACTGAGGGAATACATTGCGGGATCCCGGGGACAAGGTAAGTAACCTCTTACAGGATCCAGCGATGTGGCTCGGGGTTACCGCTAATGGTACTGAAATTCCACCCCGAGCCACACTCGGGAATACCGCCAGGGAGGTTAAAAAGAGTCAGACTGAGCGCTCCCCCACACACCATTCAGGAGGAGCCTTGTATTTTATCAATGACTTTAAAGCGGAGTTCCACCCAAAAGTGTAACTTCTGCTTTAAAGGAAGGTGAATCCCTGACATGCCACAATTGGCATGTCATTTTTTTGAGGGGGGTCCCAGGTCCACTTCCTCTCCTAGAGCAGCGGAGCCGGAAGGAACCTCTCCTTCCTCCCCCCCACCTGGCGACCTTCTGGGACACATCACAGGTCCCAGAAGATACGCCGGCCATTCATAAGACGCAGCACGACTCGCGCATGTGCAGTGCACGCCCGGCTTTGAAGCCAAAGCCGGACGCCAACACTTGTGATGCCAGCGCTGCAGAGGGGAGGGGGAGAAGAGCAAGCCCTCGGGCGACCACATCACTGGAGCCTGGGACAGGTGAGTGTCCGATTGTTAAAAGTCAGCAGCTACACTTTTTGTAGCTGCTGACTTTTAACTGGGTGAAATTCCGCTTTAAGCTAAGGGGAATTCCTTTACTAAGTGAACAGCCTATTTGCCTTTAGTAAATCAACGCCAGTGCATTTTTGTTATGGTTTGGTGTTACAAGTGTTGCAATAGACAAATGCTTACATATGTAGCTGTAATATTATGATTCATAGAAAGACAAAACGAAAATCTTTTTCTGATGCAACAATTAAACAAAAGCATAAGCTAAGAACAATTCTGACTAATCATACTCCCACTATGCATAGCTGGCTTAATTTGTTTCCTATAATGAGTTTTATCTTCTGAAAATTTGTCGGTTGGCACGTTAAGTTTCAGCACAAATTATTTTACATGTTTGGTGTGTATTTGGCTCCCATGCTTATAGTACATGCTGTATGAACTTTTGGCACAACCATAATCTTGTAAGAAGACCTAAAGTCAAGCAATTCACAGAAACTCCGAAACCTCAGAATATCCCCCATTCTATGTGACACTTTTCTTTATGCTCTGCACCTCAAGCCCACCCTATTTTGAAGACTGTCAGAGCCTCTGGCTCTAATCAGATGCTTCAAAAAACACTCCCCTGGCCATCCCTGCCATAGTAATTCATGCGGCCGGCGTCCTGAAAAAGCGCATGGATGGGGGGGCGGCGGAGGTGTTGGGGGGGTGGTGCCCGTGCACCCTCAATGGACGGGCTGCCCCTGGTTGATTTACTAAAGGCAAATTTAGACTGAGCGCTTTGCAAGTGCACTTGCCCTCTGCAAGAGCAGTTGCTCCAGAGCTTAGTAAATGAGGTGAAGTTCTGCAAACTTGCATCATCCAATTATGTGTAAGAAAAAATTAAAGTCAAGTGAAGCTTTAACTTATTTACTAAGCTCTGGAGCAACTGCACCCACAGAGTGCTCAGTCATTTGGCATTTAGTAAATCAACCCCATAGTTTTCCCAAACCTTGGTAACCCCATAAAAAAGGTAATTGTTGGTCACAAAATGAGGCCATCTCTTGTTTGATCCAATTTACAACCACTATCTGTTCTGCTGTTCAGGCCAGAGTAGGGTCATGTATCTGAGCTGTGCCGCAGGAGGATACATCTAGATCAGCAAGGGCAGGAATAGAGGTTGTCTTCTTAGCATCTGACCTGTAAAAGAAAATTCCCCCTTCCCACCTCAGAGGCCAGCTCAGTCTCAGGACCCTTCTATCTGGCACTAGTGATCTTCTCATTTTGGGTGGGGTAAGCAGACCAATCATCTTACTCAACATTTCACATGCCATCATCATTTTACATATCTATAATAATGTCCTCTGATAGCTGCCGGTCTGTTTTACCAATTTGGCCCAGACCCCTTCTTCTCCATAGTTTCCCATATTTCCCAGAATTTGAGAAAATCATGTCCCACTATTACTGAGTGTACCAGATTTCTTACCAGTCCGACCTCATGTTCATCAGTTCCACAGATGGTGGTAATAGACACAGGCACCAGAGGACAGTCCTCATTCCTCCATGAATGCAGATTACCTGTAGCACTTTGGTTCCCGGTGAGATCTTAATGACCAGGGTATCTTGCACCAGGGTTACCATACTCCCCAAGTCAAGAAGAGTGATGACTGGAACCTGGTTGATGACCACAGTGCATTCAAATGTTCCTGCAACATGCTTTTAAGTGAAATACATTTTTTCCCTGGCATGAGAGGAGTGAGCTCCTATTGTTTGGAGGAATCAAGCAGCTCCTCCATAACATTGTACCTGGACATCAATTGGCCCACAGGTATTGGGTCACTGTGACACTTTCACCATTGCAGGTTAAGTGACAGAGACCAAAGATACCTGTCCATCATGGTCCTCTCCACCATTTTGGGTCCTGTCAATCTCTGGGATTGCAGCCATTTAATGACTAACTGGATCAGATTGTGTATCTGCGACTGAGGTGGCTGATCTGATCAGTAGCTACATTAGCGTGTGCTTGGACAGCTGTTGTCACCCCCAAGAGGTTAGTGTCTCACATTTCAGGTGGTCATAGACAACAGCATCCTCAGTAGTGAGGTCATAATATGCCTTGTGCAGTTCTCCTGACAAGAAAGGAGCAATAAGGCCAGCCCATTTGTCTCAAAGTCACACTTCTTGTTCTGCTGCCCACATGTCTTGCTCTGGTAGTGGTCTGGTTGCCAGGGGCAATAATTCCTGGCTCACAACAATAATTATACTGCCTCAGAAAAAGTCTTTATTTGTGCTGCTTTGTTTCTCTCATTGCAATTATCTGGGACTCTATGTACCTCCATATTTTTCTGGAGTGCTATATTGGCAAGGCATTGCTCTGCATTAGTCTGCTGCTGTGCAATATTAGTGACCAGCAACTGCTTCAATATTTCCTCCATTGTTCCACCATCAGGAGGGTATTGTCCCTTTAAATATTGTTTTGTTTTTTTAAGTCTGTCCGCATCCTCTACCAGTTGCAATGTTTGGAGGTCAGTGAGATCCCAGGACACAGGGCCTCAAAAGGTTTGTATGCAGCAAACAGAAGCTCAAATTGCTCCTTTTCAGGCTAATATAGTCTTGATAGCATAACAGAAATGTGCTTAGATCAGCCAGGTAATGTCCAAGATAAAAGAGTCCATTTCAGATAGGCAATATAGAAGAGTAGAAGTTAAGCTCCAATATTAGCTCCTTCTGTTATTTATTCAACTTTCAACAAGACTAACTTCAATGTGTTTCACCACAACTAGGCTTGTTCAGAAGGATAAGAGACATTAGGGAAGGGGAGGAACAGGTGTGCTGTGTATTCATTTATTCAAAGCTGCTAGGCCACTTTCATACCAGCGGAACGATCGGGTCTGCCCGTTTTCAGGCGGACCCGATCAGGCCACCCATTGCTCTCTATGGGGTGCCAATGTCAGCAAACGTGTCTGTTGACACCCGCCGGGCACCCGATCTGACAAAATCCACTGAAAACAGAAGTATGGTGATACAGTCGCCATCCGTCCAGCGGGTTGGATGACAATCGGATGGAATGGATGGATTGCAGCCATTTCCATCTGACCTCCCCATAGAAGAGAGCAGTCTCTGTCCTTGTCCACTCTGCATAGCGGAGTGGAGCAGACATGAACCTGTCACCCGCCAGCGCAGCGGGGATCAGCAGAGAGATCTGCCGCTGAGCAGGCGGATTCCGCTCGATTGGATCCGCCTCATGTGAAAGGGGCCTAGCCTGTTAAAACTCCTTTTATTCATAGATAACGGAATAACTTGTGGAAATGAGTAGGCACCTAGTATTCAAAAAGCCTTTCTCTGAATGTCCCCCAACGGGCATACTATAACCTGAAAATGCTTGTGTAGCCCCAAAGTGTTTGAGTAACCAGGTGTAACCATGTGCAGTCCACCTTGAACTCTCCTTTCATATTAGTTCTTTGCTGCATTAACCCCTGCTGCATCTCTTTAATGGCCCCACACTTGCAGCACAAAAAGAGAAGATACGTACTTACCATCCAGGACACATCCCTTATGGCCTGTAAATTAACCACTATTCCTAAACATTAAAGGATTTAGCAATAGCTGTTGTACTAATTCTAAATCAAAATATTGTGCCAAAACAAATCTATAACGTGATATACCTTATCAATATAAAATGTCGGTGGGAACATAGAATATCCTAAATAAACTGATAGCACTCCCATCAGAATGTTTGCTGAGAGAAAAACTGATCTGTATCTTATGCACTGTTTGGAGATGAACAATGAATAAGATACGTTTGCGTTTCTGTAACTATTGTAAAAACGTTTACATTGTATCAACAAGTTTGCATTTTATATCAGTACTTACACTGTGTGCTTGAGTTATGGAGGAATAAATGATGCTTGGTTGATGACAACATTGTCTTTTTTATTATATTTTTTTTAATTCTCAGCAAGGTTGTTTTTTGTGGGGAGAATTCCCAGTTGTGATGACATATTAAAGTTTTGCAATGAAGGTGGATTTTATGTGCATTTGGCTTCTCCTTTGACCTTTTTTATTTATTGCTCTATGTTCATTTTGGTTGGAGCTGCCTGTGCACCCTTGCCATTAATCACAATAACATAGGTATCGCTACCCATTAGTGTTCCTTTGGAGATGTGTCAACAACATGAGGAAAAAGGCCTCTCTGGGCTAAAATCTGCTGCTGGCTTTACAAGTCACTTGATCCTTTAATAAAGAATAATTCAGAGGAATTCAGCATGTGCTACATTTTTAATACTGATTTGGACATAATCTGCAGCAGCTCCATAACTGTTCACAATGTGAACTTTGTGTAAGCTTGCAGAAGACATTTTCTTTATTTTGCTATTTGTAACACAAGAAGATTATGTGTGAAGTAATGTTACGTAAATGTCTTCTGTAGAGTTGAGCGAACCTCTGGAAGTTCGGGTTCTGCTGGTCCGTCCGAACTTCGGGACAAAGTCCGGGTCCGGGTCCGGACGGAACCCGAACGATCGCACGGATTTTTACATCGTGTACGACTTAAGGAGACTTAATAAGAAATAATTTCCTAGTTCACTGAACATTTCGGTCGTCGTCTAAAATCGGGTCTCTCCGGAAAAAGGAGTACAACAACTGTGTAGAGGTTTCCTTGTGATTACCCATCGCTATGGATACAATAACACTAATTA
>BLSH010217990.1:712541-723855 GCA_018402905.1 Glandirana rugosa
GGGGGGGGGGGGGGGGGGAGGACTGTGATCACAGCCTTCCTCTACATGGAAGCTGTGATCACTTCACTTCCCCAGCTAGGGCAGCCCAAACACAGTTAGAACACGCCCAGGGAACACAGTTAACCCTTAAAGCGCCCCCTGCAGGTTAACCCCTTCACTGCCAATGGCATTTACACAGTAAGCAATGCATTTTTATAGCACTGATCGCTGTATAAATGCCAATGGTCCCAAAAAAGTGTCAAAATGTTCCGACATGTCCGCTGAAATATCGCAGTACTGCTAAAAATCGCAGATCGTCGCCATTATTAGTAAAAAATAAAAAAAAAATAAAAACCCCAAAAATGAATTCTCATCATCCGTAAACGCGACCACTTTTGCGCAAACCAATCAATAAACGCCGATTGCGATTTTTTTTATCGCAAATATGATGAAGAATATAAATCGGCCAAAAACGGTGAAAAAAAATGTTTTTTTATATTTTTTTTTTGGATTTGTATTTTAGCAAAAAGTAAGAAATTTGTTTTTTTTTTGCAAAATTGTCGCTCTTCTTTTGTATATAGCGGCGATCAGAAATGACGCAGCGATGATCAAATACCACCAAAAGAAAGCTCTGTTTGTGGGAATAAAAGGACGCAAATTTTGTTTGGGTACAACGTTGCATGACCGCGCAATTGTCAGTTAAAGCGACGCAGCGCCGAAGCGCAAAAAGGGCTCCGGTCCTAAAGCTGGAAATCCTTCCAGTCCTTAAGTGGTTAATACAGTACACAAACAGGATACAGTCCACATTCAAGCACATACAGGTGTTACATGTTAATGGGTGATGCTACAGGAATGCCACGACCTCTATTGTCTTGTGCATTAGTGTCCATACTGCCTATAACAAACAAACTGCTGGCAAGCCTCAGCTCGCAGGATAGGATGGGGCTCCATGAGGCAAATAAGCAGCATTATTGCGATAAGATGACACGAGCATGTCTGCAGTAACACACTGTTTGACATAAAAACCTTCAGGAGCCAAAAAAGGGAGCAATAGTACAGTTGAAATGAGGTTGCAGAAACTGTATTGGTAGCGTATGACCATCAATAGAGAGAGTAAATGACGGAATCCTGGAATAAGAAGAAAACTACGGGGTGAGAAAACAAGCGAAGAGGGGGTGGAAGAAAGAGAATCAGAGCAGAGGGGGGTTAAAAAGTAGGGAGGAGAAGAGGAGGGGAGAAAAGGAATGCCAATGGACATGACTATGCCCAAGGCATTTAAAGCTAAAAAAGAAGGGGGGGGGGTTAAAATGTAGAAAAGCACAGGTTTAGGGGAATAAGAGGCTTTCATCAAAATCAGGGGGGAGATAGTGGCATACCAAAGGTTTCCAGACACGTTCATATTTCGGGATCGAGAAGGACCGCTTCGATTTTAGCGTGTATCATCGCTCTGATGATTCTATTCTTGGTTTCAATAATTTGTTATAGGAGGAGTTTTCATACTGCACTGAGCTATCCTATGAGGCTGCAGGGCTCCTGACCCTCTGTCTGGACAGTGCCAATTGGCCCTGTGTTGATCACATGCACTTTCCCAAGAAAAAAAAAAACCTCTCTAGCAATACACACCAATCTGAGCATGTGCAGCGTGACTCAAAAGGCTTTGTCTTATCATGACTTGTCCAGGGGGACAGTGCAGGAAGGGGAGGATCTGTGCATACAAGACCCTCTGTCTGGACAGTGCCGATTGGCCTTGTGCTGATCACATGCACTCTCCCAGGAAAAGAAATAAACCTCTCTAGCAATACACACCAAAATGAGCACGTGCAGTGTGACTCAAAAGGATCTTTCTTATCAGGACTTGTCCAGGGGGACAGTGCAGGAAGGGGAGGATCTGTGCATACAAGATCAAGCAGCCCTATTACACAATGCAGAGGATTAACCCCTTAGGTTTCACAGTGAGCATAACAAGCATGCTTTACTGTATATACAGACTGATTTTACTGTTGTGGGTGTAATAGCACTTTAAAGTGCACCAGTGGATTAAAAGATATAAGTTCCAGATATACACAAATTAACTGCTTTAGGACCGCCTGCATGCCTTGTACAGCAGACGGGCAGCTCCTACAGGCACAGAGATGTATCTGCCTGTTCTAGAGCATGCCCATGCGCCCCCGCCAACCCACTACCGCTTTGATTGGACCTGCTGATCTGTTTGTCCAATCACAACCCAGAGCCCTGTGCTGACAAACAACACAGGACTCTGTACAGAGGGAAGCATCTCTGTGTTTCTTCTCCCTGCCCAAACATTTTTTTAGTAAAAAGCAGCACACATTACACATATTAACACGTGTTAGGCAAACACTTAACCCTGTGATTACCCCGAGATGTTAAAGTGATTGTAAAGGCTTGTTTTTTTTTTTTTTGTTAAATAACAAACATGTTATACTTATCTCCTCTGTTCACGTGGATTTGCACAGAGCAGCCTGGGTCATCCTCTTCTCGGGTCCCTCTTCTGCTCTCCTGGCCCCTCCCTCCTATCGAGTGCCCCCTCAGCCAGCAGCTTTCTATGAGGGCACCACAGCCGAGTCAGAGTCCGTGTATCCATTCAGACACTGAGCCCTGACTCCGCCCCTCTCTCCCCTAATTGGCTGATTGATTTTGATTGACAGCCACGGGAACCAGTGGCGCCTCTGCTGTGTCTCAGCCAATCAGGAGGAGTGTCTGGGGCAGCTAAGACACTTGTGGACATCGCTGCAGAGAGAAGGGGCTCAAGTAAGTGATTGGGGGGGGGTCTGGACAAGCTGCTTTTATTGATCACTGTATTAGTGTCATTGGTGATGTCAGTTAGTCAGTTCCCACTCAGTGTCAGTTAGTGTAAGATAGTCCACCCCACTATCACAGTCTCCCTATAAGTTGGTAATCACCACCATTACTAGTATTAAAAAATAAAGAAACAAAAATTACAGTATATATACCAAGGTTTGTAGATACTATAACTTTCACAGAAGCCAATTAATACATACTTACTGGGTTTTTGTTTACCAAAGACATGTGGCAGAATTAATTTTTTTATTGGATATGTTTTATAGCAGAAAGTAAAAAAATATATATATATATTTTTTTTTTTTGCAAAATAGATCAACTTGTATACAATCAGCCTGTACATGCATGGATCGAAATTTGGCTGGTCCTTGCTGAACCAACCACATTTCGACCTATATATGGGCGGCTTTAGGCTCTTCCATGCTGCTAGACAGGTCCTGGCATGTCTCTTCTCCCCTGCACTCTTGAAGTCTAAGGACCTCTGATGTCATCAAGACAAATTCAGTGCCCATAGTCATGCGTGGGACATGAGAACAATGAGGAACAAGCCACTACTGGAGCATGGAAGAGTGCTGTCTGCCAGGGAGCAGAGGATCAGGTAAGTACAAGTTCTTTTCCCTTTCCTAGATAGAAACTTAACTAGCATTTAACCCCTGCATTGCCCCACTGCAAGCAAGGACTTTCATTTTTCCCAGAGTTGGACTATGAGAAAAGAAGTGATTTCCAAATTTTATCTCCAAATTTAGTTTAAACAAATCACCCAAACGGAAATTTAAAAGGAAGATTTTTAAAGCCATTTAAATCATAACTGTCTCCAGCAAACTAAAGAGATCAAAAAGAGTGAATTCAAATGTAATGAATTTCTTGCGTGTTGGCTGTTCTAATCTCCTTAAGCTACATGGAATCTTTGCCAGCAAATGTCATTACCTTAAAACAGAGCTATAGGCATTTAGATAAGAAACATGAAAGATTCATGTTAAGAAAAATTAAATTTTAAATGTTTCTAACATAGAGATAAAGTAATGAGAGAAGGGAATTTCATGTTTCTATGCACACAACATCAAATCTGAAAAGCTCTGATTACTACTTTGTCACCATTGTTATTGTAACTGCTATTATTACTTAGATTTTGAATGGTAGTAATAAAAAATGTGCCATAGTAAAGCAAATCACTACTATTTTCTTTAATGTGTCCATCCTTGTGAAGCATGTGTTAACTGATTTCTGCACACAAACTATTGTTTGCCTTGTGTGCAGCTCTGTCTGTACAGGAAAACAGTATAGTGAGGATCTTTCAGGCACCTTCACAGTGTTTTAAGAGCTGGCAAATCCCTTGTCATGTAATATGTATGAGGGTTGTATAAGTAACTAAGCTTTTACCAGGTTGATGCTCGAGAGTGGGACTAATGGGTTCATTGCTGCCCATCAAATATCAGCTAGCACTGTCTTCTCTGACTGTTAGTTCAATAGTCCCCAGCTAATAACATGGGAAGAAGTGTGTGTCCAAACCTGGAAGGTAGGTGTTTCCAGCTTTATAAATAACAAATGCAAATAACCAAAAGTATCCAAAATCACTCAAAGATTCTTCATTCTATATTCTGTTCTTGTTTCTGTTTATAAAAACGCATAGGACGTTTTTCAGGAAACTAAAGAGAGACCACAAAAATAAAAAAATTATATGATTTTTATTGTGTACAAAGGTTAAACATTATTATTGTGTGTGTATATATATATATATATATATATATATCATATGGATTGTATACATATGTGCATTACATTAGATACAGTATTAGACCCTAGTAACATAATTACATACTACCATATTCTTAACAAAATTCCATCAATGCCTCTCGCAGTATATCCACTTCATTGGGACTTGGTAGATATTTAATGTCATATACAGTCATTCAGTCACTTGTCTAATCCATCTGAAAATTAACAAATACAAATCAGAATCCATATAGTGTACACACTGTACATATTTCACAGGTACCGGTTACCAGGTACCAGTTATATACTGTACATATCAAAGTATCGTACATTTAGTACACTTAGTACACTTATCCATATAAATCACTAGGGCATCTTCACTCCCTATATGTCATCCAAGTACCATCAACAAGGTGGAAACTAGAGTATTTCATATTTATGGTATGCACATTGTCTCTTCATTCTAATGCGGCTTTACCTCCCCCACAGGCACATAGCTTGAGTGAGGGTGCTGCATGATCTTTTTCATTTTCCTCACATGTGATGTGTGTCAATTATTTGTGTTGATGGTGTCCTGATGACATATGGGGTTGATTTACTAAAACTGGAGAGTTGAAAATCTGGCGCAGCTCTGCATAGAAACCAATCAGCTTCCAGGTTTTTTGTCAAAGTTCAACTGAACAAGCTGAAGTTAGGCATTGACAGCTGCACCAGATTTTGAACTCTCCGGTTTTAGTAAATCAACCCCATAGTGAGGATGTTCTAGCGATCTTACCGTACATGGATAAGTCCTCGAAAAAATCTCCATTCTCCTAAGGTGTATAAAGATTGCTGAGTCCTGACCTGTAGAATAACCCAGTTTACTTCACTTGTGTCTGGGTGTTGGATCTGTTGCTGGGCTTGAACAACACTGGGGTGAGATGTTTTTTAGAAGTTCTTCTGATTTTTTTTCTAACCTTTCAGTCTCATATGGGATAACAGTGTTATTTTTGTGTCTGCTAAATGCTGGGGTATGTTCCTGACACACATTAGAACCAAGGATGCTACTTGGATGAGTGGCAAAACATCTTCAACAATTACTACTTGCTATTAGGGATGGGCTGAATGGACCCCTGTTCAGTTGGCACCAGAACGTCCGAACAACGTGAAAGTTCGGACCTGAATAACGAACCCCATTAATGTCAATGGGACCCAAACTTCAAAAATCAAAAGTGCCAATTTTGAAGGCTTATATGCGAGTAATTGTGCATACAATGGTTATAGGGGTCCGGGTCCTGCCATGGGGGAGTTTTTTTAAATGAGCAATGATTTTTGAAGTGAAAGCATAAAATGAAAAAATCCTTCTAATATAAGGGGGTCCCCTTAGTCTACCTGTAAAGTAACAGATCTGTACCATGTCTAGAATCTGTTGCAGCAATAATTGCAGTTTTAAGGCCAAAAAAAAAAAAAAATTTCCCTGTAAGCTGCCTTTATTTTGCTCAGCAACAGCTGGGGAGCGAGTGTGTATGATGAGGCCACAATGTAGTGCACTGAGAACAAGATTAACATTTTTTGGCTAAATTCTGGTGTCACTTTGACTTTGGATAGAAGTAACGGGTGCGTAAAAATTGGGCTTTGGGTGTCGGTGGTGCCTTCACACCATAATCCTATAGAGGTGCTCTTCATGAAGGCAAGAATTGGCCTTTCTGTAAAAAAAAATTGCAATGATATGCAACTGTCAAACAGGTGCAGAAAAATTGGTCTTTGGGTGTCGTGGCGCCTTCCCGCCGTAACCCTATAGAGGTGCTCTTGATGAAGGCCAAAAAAATTGCAATGATATGCACCTGTCAAACAGGTGCTGAAAAATGGTCTTTGGGTGTTAATTGTGCCCATTAAACCTATACCAAAAACATTGTTCCTGATGAAATTATTGAACACCCTCAAAGCTAGGCAGCCCCGAAGAAGGCAGGAATTGGAGTGGGAGCTACAGCGCTAGTGTGTTAGAATGGGTAAAAAAATTTGATGTATGGTGAATGGAGGCAGCTCCTCAAAAAAGATTAGGTCCTGCTAACCTAATGACAACTGATGAGGGAGAGGAGGGTAAGAGGGCGCCAGCCTGGCCCAGCTTCAAAGTCCTGCAGAGATTCCACATCCCAAAAAAACTCAATCGGTGGCATCAGGGGCTTCATAGCTGGTAATCCATGACTGATTCATTTTTATGAAAGTCAAATGGTCCTTGGAGTCTGTGGATACATGCGTTCTATGATCAGTCACAAAACCTCCTGCAGCACTAAATTCCCGTTCTGAAAGCACACTGGATGCAGGGCAGCCCAACAACTCAATAGCATACTGGGCAAGTTCTGGCCAGTGGTCTATTCTCATGACCCAGTAAGCCAGTGGATCATTAGCTGGAAAGCTCTTCATCTCTGTTTTGGCTCAGAGGTAATCGTCCACCATGTGATGCAGACGCTGCCGATAGAATGTGGAAGCTGACAGGCCTGGGCGGCGATGACAAAAAAAATTACGAAATGCCTCACTGAGGCGGGCGCCTTCTCCAACGCTCCTCTCTTGACCAACAGAAGACTCAAAAGAACATTTTCCATGACACTGTAACCTACTGCAGTCAGGAAAAATGTTCAATAAAATTCTCTTTAATGTGTCCTCAAGTGATTTTATCTTCTACACTCTCTGTGGGGACAGGATGAGTTCCCAGACCTTCCCCTTATAACGGTGGTCAAAGAGGGTTACCACCCAGTAATGGTCATTCTCCTTTATGCCACATATTCTTGGGTCCTTTTGCCGGCTTTGAAGCATCAGGTTGCCCATGCACCTCAAATTTACAGAGGCTTGAGAAGCAGACTCCTCGGGGTCACTCAGGGTGACAGCATCTGGAACTTCCTCGTCCCAGCCACGTACTACTCCCAAGGGTCATGGGGTTGGAAAACCATTGCTTACAGATTGACGCATATCTTCCTCTTCTTCGAAGCCTGCGAAAGTGCCAGAATCCTCCTCCTCATCCTCCTCCCCTCTCTCCTCCTGTGTGTTCTGTGACATAGGAATGATGGTGTCTGGATAAAGTGGGCCTTGAAAGGAAAGAAAGTCCTCCTCTTTCTCCTGCTGCTCTGCCTCCAGTGCCCTGTCCTTATTGTCATGCAGAGTCTGCTCCAGCAGAAACACAACAGGGATTGTGTCACTGATGCATGCACTGTCACAGCTCACCATCCTTGTTGCCTCCTCAAATGGTGACAGTATAGTGCATGCATCCTTAATGATCGGCCATTGGCGTGGGGAAAAAAAGCTGAAGCGACCTGAGCCTCTTGTCGTGTTGTACTCACACAGGTACTCGTCGATGGCCCTCTGTTGCATGTATAGCCACTGCAGCATTGCTAAAGTCGAGTTCCACCTGGTGGGCATGTCACAAATCAGGTGGTTTACAGACAGGTGGAATTCCCGCTGAATTTCAGCCAACTGGGCACTGGCTGTGTATGACCACCTGAAATGGCTACAGACTCTTCTGGTCTGCTTTACCACATCTTGCAACCCTGGGTACATGTTTAGGAAAGTTGCACCACCAAATTGAGGACATGGGTCAGGCATGGCCCATGTGTCAACTTTCCCTGTCTAAGGGCGGACAGGAGGTTTGAGCCATTGAGCCACACCACCAATCCTGGCTCCAGCTGGTGTGGTATGAACCACCTTTGGGCCTGTCCCTGCAGAGCTGCAAGAATCTCTGGTCCGCTGTGGTTCCTGTCCCCTAGACACACCAGCTGAAGCACTGCATGGCCCCTTTTAGCCTGACTCACTTTGAACGCTTAGGGGGCACCTAATGTTCATAGGACAATTATGCAGAAGAGGACATCGAGGTGGTGGAGGAGAAGGGGGTAGAGTTCACAGGTCTGGTATCATCACCACCAGCTGTTTGGAGACGTGGGGGCACAACAAGCTGCAGCACTGAGCCCTGTCCTGCATCCCTTTGAGTTGCAAGTAGCATTACCCAGTGTGCTGTGAACAAAATATATCATCCCTGCCCATGCTTGATGGACCTCGTGTCAGCAGTAAGGTGGATTTTACGGCTGACTGCCTTGCCCAACGATGCCAGAACATTCCCTTCCAGGTGATGGTAGAGAGATGGAACAGCTTTACGTGAAAAGTAGTAGTGGCTGGGAACCTGCCATTGTGGTACAAAACATTGTGCAAATTCACGGAAGGGGGCAGAATCCACCAGGCTGAAAGGCAAAAGTCTGAGAGCCAACAGCTTTGACAAGCTTGCATTTAGACGCTGGGCATGTGGGTGGCAGGGACTGTATTTTTATTTCCACTGCAGCAGATGGGGCAAAGAAATTTGCCGGCTACAGTCTACAGCTGGTGGTGTGCTGCTCGCAGATGTGCTGCTAGGACCTGGGACACCCTGTGCTATACCATCACCCCTGTCAGTGGAGGCTGCTGAGAGGTAATGACTCGGTATAGCAGGGGCAGACTGAAGTGGGTAAGGAGGAGGTGGGACAGATTTGTGCCCCTTTTGTGTGGCTTTTACCAACGGGCTGAGTGGTTGGACATTGAATGCCTTGTTAAGCATGTGGTACCCCCGTCACAACAAAGCAACATCACTAACCCAATTACCAAACACA
This sequence comes from Glandirana rugosa, assembly GCA_018402905.1. Taxonomy (NCBI): domain Eukaryota; kingdom Metazoa; phylum Chordata; class Amphibia; order Anura; family Ranidae; genus Glandirana; species Glandirana rugosa. Next base: position 721,661 of record BLSH010217990.1, read on the forward strand.
GTTTAACTGTCTGGGACAAACTTAAGACGTACTTCGGTCTTCAGTCGCCTCACAATCCACTCCTCTCTTTCCTGCATAACCCATCTTTCTACCCAGCATGGACGGCCCCACACTCCTTTTCCAATTGGTCAAGAGTCAGGTATCTGCGGGCTCATCATCTTTATAGTTCCAATGTAATCAGACCCTTTCAGACCCTTTGTGAGACACATCATCTACCTCCCACAGAACTTTTCAGATACCTGCAAATTAAACATTTCTACGCGCAATATCCTCCCCCGGATAGATCAATCTCCTCTCTCTCGCTGTTCGAACAAGCATGCCATGCTGACCCCCACAAATGAGGCCTTATTTCCGACATATACTCAAAACTATTATCTGCCTCTACCACAATGCCTCCCACGTACGTCGGGAAATGGGAGAAAGATCTTCCCACCTACAGTGATGACATACACTGGAATCAAATCTGGCAGGCCACCAAATCGGCTTTGCCTAATATTGCTGCCCTAGAAACTAATTACAAAGTACTCACCAGATAGTATCTGGTCCCTTCCAGGATTTCTAAATTCCATCCGAGATATTCACCAGTATGCTTCTGGGGATGTCCGGACAGGGGCACACAGATGCACATTTGGTGGGACTGCCAGATAGTTCACTCCTTATGGTTAGAGGTTTTCCAACTCCTCTCCTATATATTTGAAACCCCACTAATACCCGATCCTGTAGTGGCCCTCCTGAATGGCAAACCCTATCCCCTAACCCGGAGACAATTTAAACTGTTGTTATATGTTATATATGACAACGGCTACTAAACAATCTATTGCCAAGGCCTGGAAAACCACTACACTATCTCTGGTTCCAGTAAAAAATCGGATTAACAAGGCGTTTGTGCACGCTTGGTAGAGGCCATCTACCAAGATCAACTCCACAAATTTGAAAGGCTTTGGCAACCCTGGATAGATCGGGGCCTACCAAAAAATTTTGATCACACACTGATTATTGGCAACAGGTGAACAAAGGCATTATGCCCCCTTATGCCTATACCGCATATGGTTGATTACCCCCCCCCCCTCTGGAGATAACCCCCTCTTCTTTACCCTTCCCTCTTTCCTACCAATCCCCCCTCTAGATCAATAATTCTCGCTTTCTTTTTCTCCCGACTTGATTCCCTCTTCTATTTGGATACTAGGATGTGGATGCCGAGGGGACCTAGCTCCCCTACATAGGTTGGGCCACTTGCCGGATCCCAACTTGGGGAGTGGGGCCTCTGGCACCTCTACACCCTTCCCTACGCTACGCTACACATGCTCTTACTCCACGCTTACAAAGTGCCTCAGATCACTTAGACTGGTTGAATACTATATTGATATATTATATAAGACCAAATTACCAAGTTTCTCTTGATATACTGTAGTGTTAGATTGCATGGTGCGCAGTTGGTACTTCACCATTACGATGTTATTCTCTATATTCACTCTACCTTTTCATTATTTGTTGGATACTGTATTTTTTCTCTTGTATCACTCTTACTACAAACCACAATAAAATATTACAACAGTAAAAAAAAAAAAAGCATGTGGTACCCAAATGGCTGGTGTTTTTGCTGTGTTTGATGTGCCTGAGACACAGTTTGCAGATAGCAACAGTGCGATCTGCTGCAGATGTGCTGAAAAAGGCCCAGGGGAGTGGGCCGGGAGAGAACAGCTGCAGAATATGATGGAATAGGGTGTCTCCTCTCTACTCTTTCTTGATGTCGACTTCCTTGGGGTTGTGACTAGAGTTGAGCGAACCCGGACTGTAAAGTTTGGGTCCGTACCGAACTTTGGGGTGTCCGGGACCCGGACCCGGACTTTTCAAAAAAAGTCCGGGTTCGGGTCCGGACCCGGAAAAAGTCGTGTAGACGTCGTCTAGCGTGACAACGATAGACGTTTGACACAGAGTCCGTGTAGTTTGTGTCGTTTTTGTGGTCGGTAAACCCATGGTGTACGAAAAAAAAAAAAATGACAACATTATAAAATAACACCAAACATCATTCTCACTATGTTCTCTTTTTTATGTCATAGGTTGTTTATTACTTTTCCATCTCACTTATATCTCTTATTGTAGCATTACCACTTCATGGTTGACGCGTGGTACGTTAGATTGTGATGTCATATAGTTCTCTTTGAACCATTAAACCAGAATATATTATATAGTTA
>BLSH010217990.1:728891-744938 GCA_018402905.1 Glandirana rugosa
ACTTCTCTTTCCTCAATACACTCGGAATATTTAAAGGGAAGTCCAGTCCTTTGTTCATTTCACGACCTCTCTTCACTCTCCTCATTGCCAGATGTTCACTTCACGACCTCTCTTCACTCTCCTCATTGCCAGACGTTAACTTCACGACCTCTCTTCACTCTCCTCATTGTCAGACGTTCACTTCACGACCTCCTTCATCCTCAACATATATGTCAGCACATATATCCACCAGGACATTTCGTTGAGAAACCCCGTAGGGTGTCAGTCGGGAAAAGGGGTAACTGTTACTCCTCTCACTTCTCTCCAGCACTTCAATTGCAGACCGTTACTCCTCTCACTTCTCTCCAGCACTTCACTTGTAGACCGTTACTCCTCTCACTTCTCTCCAGCACTTTACTTGTTTCCTGACCTGAAGGGAAATTTATAAGGCTCACATAACTCCTTTCTCTTCACCGCAGCTAGCACATGGTGAGGCCAGCAGGACCTCTAAACCACCCATTACAGGCCAGGGTCAAGGACTCCTCAAATGTAGCTTAGTACGTTGGCGCTAGCTGGGCCTTTGATGGACTGCAACTCCCAGCCCATCCCTTTTCCAGGCCACACCGGCCTGCTTTCCTCTCAGTGACACTCCTTCCCCTGACTGGCTCCTGAGACCGCCACAGACTGTCCACTATTCCTCTCCCAGCCTGCTCCAGCCTTTCTTCTAGCTCCCAGGATCTGTCACTTACCGACTCCAGTGGATACTTTAAAGTGTCCACAGTAGCACCTCTGCTGTTCTCCTACTCCCTTGTGCTGCTCCAGGAATCAACTCCACTCCTGGCTACACCTGAGTCTCCAGGTCTCAAGGTCACCCCCCCAGACTGGGGGCTACCTCCCGGGTGGAGGTCTCTGCAGCACCTCTCTCTGCAGCACCTCTGCTACATTGTCACCACTTCCACCCAAACTCCCCCCCCCCCTGCTGGGCAGATCACAGTATTCAAGTAGGCCTGCCCCCTGCCAATCTCAGATTGGATTGGTCAGGGCTCCTTAACATACACAGAAATTGACACCCCCTCATCCATCCCCCCTTCCAGCACTTCCTGGAACCAAGGGGAGGAGTATCCAAGGGGTGCCCCTCTCTGTAATTTCCAGTCTACTCTGAGCCACTCCCCTGCCCAGATCAAAACATTCAGGCCTACTCTCTGTGTCAGGCCTGACTAAATTTTTCCTCTCCTAGCAAAAAGACCTCTCAAAAAAGCCTACACTTTGTGGGCGCTGCACCACTATTACTAGTAAAAGTATAAAATTGAAAAAAGAAATATCCCATAGTTTGTAGACGCTATGACTTTTGCTCAAACCAATCGATATACACTTATCGTGATGTTTGTTTACCAAAAATATGTAGCAGAATACATATTGGCCTAAATTAATGAAGATATTTGATGTTTTCATTGGGCATGTTTTATAACAGAAAGTAAAAAATATATTTTTTTTTTCAAAATTGTCTGTCTTTTTTTGTTTATAGCACAAAAAATAAAAACCGCAGAGGTGATCAAATACCACCAAAAAAAAGCTCTTTTTGTAGGAAAAAAGGACAAACATTTTATTTGGGTACAGTGTTGCACGACTGTGCAATTGTCAGTTAAATTAATGCAGTGGCCTGATCATGAAGGGGGGTAAACCTTCCAGAGGTCACTTGGTTAAAATATGGAGGGGGTGTCATATTTTCATTGTATTTTTTTTTGCATTGAATGTGAATTGCAGATTTTATATGTAATGGTTTAAATGCCCTCAGCCCCTTTAGTTTCCCTCTCTCCTGGATTGTAAGCTCTAAGGAGCAGGGCCCTCTGATTCCTCCTGTATTGAATTGTATTGTAACTGTTCAGTCTGCCCTAATGTTGTAAAGCACTGCGCAAACAGTTGGCGCAATATAAAATCTGTATAATAACAATAATAATTAATAGTCACATGACACTGACCAATCTCATAATTGCTCTTTCCATCTTCTTTTTTATTGTAGTCTGGGGTTAAATATTTAATTAAGGGTCCTTTCACACGCACGGACTGTTCAGGTCAGCCTGTCAGTTTTTTAGGTGGACCGGAACGGACGCTGCATTGTCCTCTATGGAGCAACAGTGACATATCCGCTGACATCCAATCCTCTCCGATCCGTTAAATACAGACGGATGGAAACCCTATTTTCCATCCGTCTAGCGGATCGGAACAGATGAACACGGACATATGGTCCGTGTTCATCTGATCCCCCATAGAGGAGAGCGGAGCTGTGACAGGTCCCTTTCTGCATGGAGTGCAGAGATGGTCCTGTCATCCGCCGGCTCAGCGGGGATCAACGGATGGATCCCCACTGAGCAGCGGAGCCCATCCGCTGGTGTGAAAGGACCCTAATGCTAACTTCTGAACAATGAAAATTTTAATAATAACAAGAAAAGTTACACCAGTATTGCTTTTTACACTGCTGTTTGATTTATGGTGTGTGAGTGCTTTTAGACAACTATGAGCAATTAGTTCTACTATATGATTCTCCAGCTGTCCTCATGGGAAAGGCTTCATGCTTGCAATTTTTAAGGGAAACTATATTGTATTTCCAGTAAATAGTATTTAAAGCGGAGTTCCACCCAGATTTTTTTTTGGTAATCAATTCTGCTACACTGCATTAAACACTTTGATGCGTGTGATTAATAAAATTGCAGTTCAATTCGCTGATTTTTAATTTACTCACATTTGTTTTCTTCGCTTCCATTTTCACTGTGGGCATATGAAGCCCACTAGGAAGTTTGCTCCGGGATAAGGTGCTGCTGGCTACATACACCTCCCGAACTCGCCCGTGCGCAGTATACACAGGGCGTAGCGCGGGATGATTATCTTGTTGCCATAACAATGGGCAGCAATGGAGAAAGCGCCCGCCCCGTTGTTATGGCAAAGAAGATAATCTATCTATCTATTAATCCTGCGGTGATGCCTACTGACTCCTGGGAGCGATGACAAACATCTCCCAGGAGCAAAGGGGCAGTAGGATATGACGTACAAGGGACAGCATAGCAACAAGGCACACACAGTAAGTACAAAAAAAAAAAAACATGCCAAATGTTGTTAGACTTGCAGCAAGGTACTCATTCAGCTAAAGATTAAAATATGGGTGGAACTTCACTTTAAATTACATTTTAAATCATATATTAATTTCCACAATGTATTTTAATCATTTCTATCATAATTCTATTAATCTGGACAGTCCTCAAGTTTGCAAACTTATTTTGTGAGGACCCCCACACATTTACTTCCTTGAATTCTATATTATGCCCCGTGGGTTGGCACTGCTGTATCACATATTTCACAGAGCCTGCCTTCTGAACTACAGATGCTGAAAGGAGGAGTTTCAGGAAGCGGGTCAGTGCAGCGGAAAAGCTGCAAAACATGCAGGGAATCCAGCAAGCTGTGGAAAGAGATGGCCAGCAGATAGGCAGAACTTACAACATGAAAGGAGATTTTTCATGGAAACTCAAATTAGAACGCCATGTGTAGCTACAGTATCTCACAAAAGTGAGTACACCCCTAATCATTTTTTAAATATTTTATTATATCTTTTCATGTGACAATACTGAAGAAATGACACTTTGCTACAATATAAAATAGCGAGTGTACAGCCATGTGTAAACCCATCCATTGATTCCCAAAACTCCTCTCATGGCTCACATGCAGAGATCAGAACCGAATAATGAACTCCAATGAAGTCTATGAGACCCGAATTTGAAAAATCAAAAGTGCCCATTTTGAAGGCTTATATGCAAGTAATTGGGCATACAATGGTTATGGGGTCTGGGTAATGCCCTGGGGGACAGGTATCAATGAAAAAAAAGTTTGTAAAAAATTTCATTTTTAAATGAGCCGAGATTTATTGATGCTTAAAGTGAAAGCATTAAAATGAAAAATTCCTTTCAATATAGTGTCTGGGGGGGTCCCCTTAGTCTACCTGTAAAGTGGTACATCTGTACTGTGTATAGAAGCTGCTGCAACAATAATTACATTTATAATGCCAAAAAAATTACATTTTCCCTGCAAGCTTTCTTTATTTTGTAAGCACCGGCTTGGGGAGCCAGTCTGTATGACAGGGCCGCAATGTAGTGCACTGGGAACAAGATTAGAGTTTTTTTTTTGATAAATTCTGGTCTCTCTTCCACAGACTTAACGGGAAATGTGTAAAACGGGTGTGGAAAAATTGGGCTGTGGGTGTTAGTGGCGCTTTCACAACGTAACCGTACAAAAGGTACTCTTGATGAAAGCAAGAATTGGCCTTGCTGTCAAAAATTTCAATAATATGCACCTGTCAAACAGATGTGGAAAAATTGGTCTTTGGGTGTCGGTGGCACCTTCACACTGTAACCCTATAGAGGTACTCTTGATGAAAGCAAGTATTGGCCTTGCTGTCAAAAATTGCAATGATATGCACCTGCCAAACTGGTGCAGAAAAGTTGGTCTTTGGGTGTTAATTGTGCTCATGAAACCTACACCAAAAACATTCTTCCAGATGAAATCAACACCCACAACCCTAGGCAGCCTAGAAGTCCTGCAGAGATTTCCCATCCCAAAAACACTTAATCGGCGACATCAGTGGTTTCATAGCTGCTGGTAATCCAGGACTGATTCATTTTGATAAAAGTCAGACGGTCCATGGAGTCTGTGGACAGACGCGTTCTATTATCAGTAACAAAACCTCCAGCAGCACTGAATGCCCATTCAGAAAGCACGCTGGATGCAGGGCAGCCCAGCAGCTCAATTGCATACTGGGCAAGTTCTGGCCAGTGGTCTATTCTCATGACCCAGTAAGCTAGTGGATCGTTGACTGGAAAGCACTCCATCTCTGTTTTCGCCCCTAGATAATCATCCACCATGTGATGCAGATGTTGCCGATGGGATTTGGAAGCTGGCAGCGAGGACTAAAAAAATTGAGAACTGCATAACTTAGGTGGCCGCCTTCTCCACCTCTCCTCTCTTGACCAACAGAAGCCTCAAAACTACGTTTTCCAGGACACTTTAACCTACCAGAGTCGGGAAAAGCATTCAATAAACTCCTCTTTAAGGTGTCCTCAAGAGATTTCATCTTCTGCATTCTTTGTGGGGACAAGATGAGTTCTGAGACTTTCCCTTCGTAACCGTGGTCAAGGAGGATTTGGCAACCAATAGTGATCCTTCTCCTTTACGCCACATATTCTTGGGTCCTTTCGCATAAGCATAAGGGAGCCCATGCAATGTAAATTTGTGGAGGCATGAGAAATAGACCCCTCAGGGTCACTCAGGATTATAGTTTCTGGAACTGCCTCCTCCCAGCCACGTACTACTCCAAAGGGTTCTAGAGATAGAAAACCACCTCTTACTGTTTGATGTATGTCTTCCTCTGCTTCAATGCCTCCAAAACTGCCAGAATCCTCCTTCTCCTCCTCCTCTCTCTCTTCTTGTGTGTACTGTAGTGTAGGAACAATGGAGTCTGAATAAAGTGGGCCTTGAGAGGAAAGGAAGTCCTCCTCTTCCTTCCGCAGCTCTGCCTCAAGTGCCCTGTCGCTAATGCCACGCAGAGTCTGCTCCAGCAGGACACAACAGTGATTGTGTCACTGATGCATGCATTGTTACGGCTCACCATCCTTGTAGCCTTCTCAAATCGTGACAGTACAGTGCATGCATCCTTTATGAGCAGCCATTGGCGTGGGGAAAAAAAGCCTAGCCAGCCTGAGCTTATTTTTGTGCCACACTCACACAGGTACTCATTGATGGCCCTCTGCTGCATGTGCAGCCACTGCAGCATTACCAAAGTTGAGTTCAACCTGGTGGGCATGTCGCAAATCAGGAGGTTTACGGGCAGGTGGAATTACCACTGAATTTCAGGCAACTGAGCACTGGCTACAGACTCTTCTGGCCTGCTTTAGCATATCTTCCAACCCTGGGTACCTATTTAGGAAACGCTGCACTACCAAACTGAGGACATGTGCCAGGCATGGCACGTGTGTCAATTTTCCCTGTCTAAGGGTGGACAGGAGGTTTGTGCCATTATCGCAGACCACCATTCCTGGCTCCAGCTGGCTTGGCGTGAACCACTTCTGGGCCTGTCCCTGCAGAGCTGCAAGAATCTCTGCTCCAGTGTGGTTCCTGTCCCCTAGACACCAGCTGAAGCACTGTATGGCATCTTTTAGCCTGACTGATTGAATAGCTCTTTGAACGCTTAGGGGGTACTTAATGTTCATAGGGCAATTCAGCAGAGGAGGGGCATGGAGGAGGAGGAGGGGGTAGAGCTGACAAATCTCACATCATCACCAGCTGTATGGAGACGTGGGGCCACAACAAGCTGCAGCACTGAGCCCTGTCCTGCATCCTTCTGAGTTGCAAGCATAGTTACACAGTGTGCTGTGAACTAAATTTATTGTCCCTGCCCATGCTTGCTGGCCCATGTGTCAGCGGTAATGTGGACTTTGTGGCTGACTACCTTGCCCAATGATGCCACAACATTGCCTTCTACGTGATGGTAGAGAGCTGGAATGGCCTTACATGGGGCAGATTCCACCAGATGGAAAGGCAGAAGTTGTAGAACCAGCAGCTTTGACAAGCTTGCATTTAGATGTTGGGCATGTGGGCGTCAGTGACTGTAGTTCTTTTTACGCTGCAGCAGATAGGGTAGAGAAATTTGCTGGCTATAGTCTACAGCTGGTGGTGTGCTGCTGGCAGATGTGCTGCAAGGACCCGGGACACCATGCGCTATACCATCATCCTGTCAGCGGAGGCTGCTGAGAGGTCATGAGGTATAGCAGGGGCAGAATGAGGTGAGTAAGGAAGAGGGGCAGATTTGTGCCCCTTTTGTGTGGCTTCTAGGTGCTCTTGCTAACAGGCTGAGTGGTGGGAGGTTAATTGCCTTGTCAAGCATGTGGTACCCAAATGGCTGGGGTTTTTGCCACGCTTGATGTGCTTGAGACAAAGTTTGCAAATAGCTACAATGCGATCGGCTGCACGTGTCCTAAAAAAGGCCCAGACAGCTGAGCTATGGGAAGTGGGCCGAGAGATAACCGCTCCACAATGTGATGGAATAGGGTGGCTGCTCTCTACTCTTCCATGATGGCTGCCTCGTTGGGGTTGTGCTTCACCCTCACTTTCCTTCTCTGCTCTATCTGGCACCTATGCCACGTCAGTGACCTCATCGTCATCATCTCCTCCATCTTCATTACCACTGGAGACAACTTGGCAATACGCTGTGGCTGGGGGAACATGAATGCCAATTTGTGTACCAGTGTTCTCCCCTCTCTGTAGGCTCATGTTCCTGCCTTCCTAAACCTCAGAACCAACATCCGAATCAAGTAATCGCTGTGCATCATCAAGGAGCAAGTGGCTGACGCTGTGTTAAAATAACTCAGCTGACTACTCCATGCCTGATGCTGGGGCTATGGCAGGAATAGCTGTGGACAAGGAGGCAAGTCTCTGCTTGGGTAACAGAGGATGAGGAGGGTTTAGTAATCCAGTCCACCACCTCCTCTGCGTGCTGTGGCTGGATAACACGGACAACATCATTAAACAGAGGAAATGATGCCCTGCCTGAGGACTGACCACATCTACCTTTGCTACTGGCCCCCTTACAGTGCCATGGGAACATCTGCCTCTCCTTGTTGTCCTCCCAGACATGATTGGGGGTGGTGCTTATTAACAAAATGTAATAAGCGTGTGGAAATGTGTACTTTGGTTGCACTTTAATCAATGGAAAGTGTTGTTTGGTGCACTTTAATTTGAGTACTCACTACACAGACACACTCCACCACGGACACACTATAATATACTGCAATATACTGCATCAAACAAGCAGTAATGCACGGAAATATACTATGTTAAAAGTGCACTAACGCACTGAAATATATGTCATTAAACTTGCAGTAACGCTCTGACCTCTACTGCGTTAAACGGAAGGTAACGCCCTGAAATATATGGCATTAAACTTGCAGTAGTGCACTGAACTATACTGCATTAAACAGAAAGTAACACACTGAAATATATGGCATTAAACTTGCAGTAACACAATGAAATATACGGTGTTAAACTTGCAGTAACGCAATGAAATATACGGTGTTAAACTTGCAGTAACGTACTGAACTATACTGCGATAAACAGAAGATAAAGCATTAAAATATATGGAGATAAACTTGCAGTAATGCACTGAACTTTACTGCGTTAAACATAAGATAACGCACAGAAATATATGGCATTAAACTTGCAGTAACACACTGACCTCTACTGCGTTAAACGGAAGGTAATGCCCTGAAATATATGGGATTAAACTTGCAGTAGCGCACTGAACTATACTGCGTTAAACAGAAAGTAATACACTGAAATATATGGCGTTAAACTTGCAGTAACGCAATGAAATATACAGCGTTAAACTTGCAGTAACGCAATGAAATATACGGTGTTAAACTTGCAGTAACATACTGAACTATACTGCGATAAATGGAAGATAAAGCATTGAAATATATGGAGTTAAACTTGCAGTAACGCACTGAACTTTACTGCGTTAAACAGAAGATAACGCACAGAAATATATGGCGTTAAACTTGCAGTAATGCAATGCAATATATAGCGTTAAACTTGCAGTAACACACAGAACTATATGGCGTTAAACTTGCAGTAACGAGCAGAAATATATGGCGTTAAACATGCAGTAACGCACAGAAATATACAACGTTAAACTTGCATTAACGCACAGAAATATACGGCGTTAAACTTGCAGTAATGCACAGAAGTATATAGCGTTAAACTTGTAGTAACGCAATGAAATATTATTTATTATTATTATACAGGATTTATATAGTGCCACCAGTTTGTGTTAACGCTGTTAAACGGTCACTACACTCACACTGCCTGAACTGACCAAAGATTTACACTAATGTAAAGATGAATTGTGGTCACTCACTACACTCACACTGACTGAACTGTCCCTAGATTCACACTTATGTAAAGATTAATGGTGGTCACACTACACTCACACTGATTGAACTATCCCTAGATTCACACTAATGTAAAGACGAATGGTGGTCACGACTCACTACACTCACACTGACTGAACTATCCTTAGATTCACACTAAACTGATATTCTACACTGACAATAGAACCACAATAGCACACTGTCTAGTAGCACAGAACAGAGCCCTGTTCTATCTCTCTTCATGCTGATATCACACTAAAAATGGCCGCTATTGAAAGAATGCTTTTATAGTGTGGGGCGGGATTAAGAGCAATGAGCCATGATTGGATAGAGTCATCATGACAGCGTCCAATCATGGCTCTGACAGTGCTCTGTGCCCTGATTGGGCAAAGCTTTCATTGCTTCAGTCAATCAGCAGCGCCGCAGTGCATTGTGGTAGTTTGATGGGCCGAGCAAACGGTCGAATGACCCGATAATTTGGTTGTTTGGCAAATGGGCGAACAGCTAATGTTCGGCCCCAACTCATGCTCGGGCTGAACCGTTTGCCCATCACTACCCACATGTTAGCTTTCTTGCTGTGAAGCTACTCAACTGTGTGTCTGCTGTACTAGGCTGTTATTGTAAAATGGGGGGTGCACAAAAAAAGGTTTAAAAAGGGTCCAGCAATTGGTGGGAATCTGAGATCATTTTCAGATATCAGCCAGGTGCAAATCTGCTCAATCTGCCTGAACTCAGCCTGATTAGAATCCAACAAGCCGGGTAATTTGACTAGTTTGCCTGCCAAAACCTCCAGCTGTTGTTTAGTGATGGTGGCCTGGTGGATATGGGGATTTGCAGGGGGGACTTATCAGAGTCTGGAAGTCCCTTTTAAAGTAGGGGAACCCCCAGATATCCATATGAATGAGTAAAGGGTACATAGTTCCCCTGGTTACTTATTCACAATTTTTTTTTTTAAAAGTAAATAAACACACACCTTTGAAAAAAATCCTGTCACAAGTGTAGATCTATAAATCACATCATCCAGTGATGCCAATCATGATGAATGTTAAGGCATGTGGCCTGATATGGTTGAGGAGTGAAGGGAGGTGTACATTTGCTGCCCCTCCCCCCTCTTTTCTGGCCACCCATGCTTGCAGGGTCTGGTATAGATTTTAAGGGGAACTCTTGCCCCCCAAAAATAAAAAACAACCGCATGCCCCCCCCCAAAATCCCTGCCTTTGATGAGTTTCTGGTGTGGATTTTAAGGGGGACCCCACACAAAACTGAAAAGTTAGGGACAGTTAGTGCATGGCACATGGTGCCTTCCTCCTGCACCCTACCAGTCCACATGTAGTAATACAGCCACCAAAGGAATTACTTGAACATGCTGGTTGGGATCCTGACTGAAGTCATTGAACAAATATGGTCATGGAGTATGGTGGTGATCTGGCATTTCTCAGTGATGACAGTTGCCTGGCTGGCTTCCGCTTGTAAACATACCAGAGGATCTAAAACATACCAGACACCCACTGTACCTACATCCGCTATAGTAAATTAAACACATACAAAAACTTGTTAGAGAAAATAGAGTAGTGCCACTAAAAGTCCATAGAGATGTGAGAAGCCTTCTTGTGATCCGTGCCAGACATACACAATCGCAGTGCAAAAGGGTGACTTCAGTCCATACACCAATGTAGATATTAGCCTCTCACCTCATAAATTTGACCTGAAAAGGTCACAAAGCTCATAGCCAATCCTCCAATAAAAACGACCTCCACCAATTGGTAAATCCTATAGATGGGTGCTGGTCACATATACATCAAGGATCACACCTGGGTAGGTCATCCGGACTGGGCATCCAGCAATATCCCCTCAGTAATCAATGAGTGATGGCATGGAATATCCCTGACCTTAGCATTCCCCTCCTTTATACATTGACTTCAGTGCAGGGAGACAAATAGACTGTACAATGACACACAGGACAATCTCCTCACCTCCCAGTGCAGGTGACATCGCAGAGAGGTGGTCAGGGCAGATCTGATACACGGCAAGCCCTAGTAAGCATTTGCAGATAATAGAAAGCTGTGCACACCACGGATCAGCTAGCTTATGCTTTCTAGGCACTCCCAAATGGCATAACAGCACCCGATCTCCAGGCTGCAGGTCTTGGACTCTCACCTTGAGGTCAAAGTTCCTTTTGTTTCTTTGTTCCCTGGCGGTTGATGTTTCCTTAGCTTTCTCATAGGCGGTCTTCAAATTTTTCCGAAGTCTGTTGACATATCCTCTGTAAGAGGCCTGAGGTGTGTGATCCAAAGATGTCCCAAAAGCTAGATCCACAGGTAAGTGGGCTTCCCTCCCAAACATCAACCAGTAAGGAAAGTATCCAGTAGAAATCAAAAAAATTACATTCAAGCCACTGTGATAGTGAAATGAAAACAGTCCTCCATCAAAAGTCCATAATCAACCAAAATTAGTACAAAGTGTCCAGGCAATAATGTTCTTAAAGTGTTTAAGCTGTGACAAAATGATCTCGCTATCCAATATCTCTTCCAAACTAAAATCCAAAGGTGTAGGCATAAACACAATAATGAGTGTCCAAGTAAATTCCAAACAGCACAAACATCAAAATGAGCAGCTGGACCCTTACAGGAACTGTTGGACCCTCTAAGTCATACGACCAGGGGGTCAGCCAGGTTTATGTGGTTATTCCCACCACTGGGATAGGTGGATGCTCTCGTCATGTAGGGGTTACCACCTTCCGAGGGTCCTATGTGTGGGGCAATGGGTCCACTCTCCTCCGTCAACACCTTCCGGTCTGCTTATCTACGCCAGCTCGCTCCGGTCCCTTCTATCTCCAAAAGGGGTTCTCAGAGTGCATGTATAGGGAGAAAGAAGGGGGGACGCTCCACATGTTGTAGTAAAATCACCACTTTCATTGCGGGTACAAATATATAAAACAATGCCGGCAATCAAATAAAATACAAATGTAGGCGTTTAAAAGGTTTACTTCAATGGGCGCACGGTCCTAGACATCGTCTGGGGTATAGCGACAGCGTGCCCTCAATGCAGTATATATAGACATTCAACAACCTGGCCCTAAATTACCAATTAGTTGTCAACCAGAAGTAACTCTGGATGACTTCCGCCATCGTGGGGCCGGCGTGCCCTTCAAGCCTCGCTCTGGGTGATTACTGTAGTGACACTCCCCAATGTCTATGGTGTTTGACCACCCCCCCTCTGGTTTTATTTTCAAGCCCGGATAGCGGGGGAAATGCCAGCAATGGAGTATTCCCTCAGTAAATGATTCCTCCCGTAGTTCCTAAATCTCTTGTAATAAATAAACGTATTATTCAGCCCGAGGGCGAAAAGCCCCAGGACATCCGACGCCATCTGACCAATCCGGGGGCTTCTCACACTCGAGCGGGCGGGTACACATACATCATGCCACTCACATGGCGCCGTATCTATTCAGAGATGTCATATCCGGCTGAGAGAGCCAATGCGCGTCACCCGCTCCTTCAATCAAAGGAAGTTCTGGGCACGCACCCCGGCTGCTGTCCAAGCCATTCGACGTCATGAGCCCAATTAAAAATCTTATAAGTCTACAGAGGTCAAGGGGGTGCACACCTTGCAACATCACTAACGCGAGACCCCTCCCTCCTGACGGAAGAATGTACACAACACCCGTACCTCCCTGGGCAAGGAAAAAAAATAAGTGAGATAAAAATACAATAAAAAAAAAAAATAGAGAGGGAAAATTAACCCTGAATTGACCTGGGCTAACCAAAGATCTCAATGCAGAATTAGGATACTTAATCGGATAAAATGCAAAGATCACGTATTTAGTAAACGGCCTCCAGCTAAACACCTAAGATAGCACCACCTGATACAGGGGAGCATAGTCCCAAATGTCCTTAAAAGTGGGTGTTTATATTTATATTAACCACTTCCGGACCACCCGCCGTAGTTTGACGGCGGCGGTTTGAAGTGGAATACCGTTGATATGGTAGCAGATAGCTACCATAACCCGGTATCATTTTTTTCTGCAGACGATTCTGCGTCTGATAAAATTGGTCTTAGCGGCGGATTCGCCGCGAGATCACTTTTATCAGCAGCGGGAGAGGTGCCCCCTCTCCCGCCACTTTCCGGTCATCTCCGCCGCTTACCGGACCCGCCGGCAGCGGCGGAGATGATCGCGACCGTTGCCCCCAGTGTCCGTGAGCCAAGTGAGCGGCTGAAGTCAACGTCACAAGTCACTTCCGCCCAATGGTCTTAAAGGGGACAATTTTTTTTTTTGTTGCATTTAAGTGTAAATATGAGATTTGAGGTCTTTTTGACCCCAGATCTCATATTTGGGAGGTCCTGGCATGCTTTTTTCTATTACAAGGAATGTTTACATTTCTTGTAATAGGAATAAAAGTGATAATTTTTTTTTTAATTACAGTGTAAAAATAAAAAAATAAAAAGTAAAATAAATAATTAACAAAAAAAAATGTAAAGCGCACCGTCCTTGCGAGCTCGCGCGCAGAAGCGAACGCATATGTAAGTCCCACCCACATATAAAAATGGAGTGCAAACCACATATGTGAGGTATCGCCGCGATCGTTAGAGTGAGAGCAACAATGCTAGCACTAGATCTCCTCTGTAACTCAAAAATGCTAACCTGTAGAATTTTTTAAACGTCGCCAATGGAGATTTTTATGTTGCAAAGTTTGTTGCCATTCCGCGAGCGGACGCAATTTTGAACCATGACATGTTGGGTATCATTTTACTCGGTGTAACACTATCTTTCACAATATGGAAAAAAATTGGCCTAACTTTACTGTTGTCTTATTTTTTAACTCAAAAAACTAAATTTTAAAAAAAAATCACGCTTGTAAGACCGCTGCGCAAATACGGTGTGACATAAAGTTTTGCAATGGCCGCCATTTTATTCTCTAGGGTGTTAGAAAAAAAAATATATAATGTTTGGGGGTTCTTACTAATTTTATAGCACAAAAAATGTTTTTAACTCGTAACCACCGAACCCAAAAAACAGTGTCGGTCTTAAAGTGGTTAATGTTAGAGCAACCAACAGGTGTATTCCAATAAGGAAATACACCAAGAAGAAAAAAGACACAATATATTAGGCCCACTAGTGGCACATATCTGGGAGACTAGGATAGTAAATGAATGGGGAACAATGGCTCTGATTATCCTAATTACACTGTACCTACCCATAATAGATTTTCAGCCCTAAGGAATGATTATAGAGGACGCAAACCTTTTCCCTACATGAAGGATTCCAGAGATGACTATAACGAGTTACCGTATAATTACAACCATAGAGACCCCAACCCACACAATGGCCGATACCAAGATGAAGGTCAGGATTTTCACAGGGGATGGCTAAAACCCAACACAGGGCAAAGCATAAGAGGAGATGTAGAGGACGAGGGAGGACCCAGAAACAAAAGGGAAAGGACAAGATAGGGTCGGGTGTCTTTAATTTGAGTAAAGTTACAATTACAGCTCAGGAGGCAGCGGTGTTAGACAAGGGCCTTAAATTTGTACCTCCGATGAAGCTAGACAAGTTCCACAAATTTATAGATATACAAAAGTATGTCAGGAAACTGAACATACAACAGTACCTATTGTCGAACCCGGTCTCCTGTTCTGTATATAAGACTTCCGACCACTTCACCCATTCTGGGTTGTCTAACCCATCTCTTTTTAACCCTCCCGTCCCCATGCCCCATTCAGTTGCTGTGTTTAAGGACCTGGTCTGCAAAGATTTGGAGTCCTTATCCCTCAAAAGAGTACATAGGGACCCTATTGTCACCGAGGGTTTGCGACAATTGTGTGAACTTAGATCCCTGGTGATAAGGCCCATGGATAAGGGAGGGGGCATAGTCGTCCTGGACAAGGACAACTATTAAAAGGAGATGTTGAAGATTTTAGGAGATCGAGACACTTACACTCCGATCCCTGCTGATCCCACAAAGAAGTTCAAGAAGGAACTAGAGGTGATCGTTCAAGAGGGTTTCCAAAAACATATTTTAGATAAGAAGGAAAGAGCCTATTTGGTTCCGTTGGCCCCCCGTATTCCAACGATTTATTATCTTCCTAAATTACATAAAAACGCAACCAAACCCCCAGGCTACCCTATCGTGTCAGGCATCGATTCAGTCACTTCCAGGGTATATTGATTTCTACTTGCAGCCCCTGGTTGAGCAGATGCCGTTGTATCTTAGACATACGAAAGACACTATTCTTAGGTTGTCCGACCTGGTAATCCCTAATGATTGCATGCTGGTTACAGCTAACTCTACGTTGCTGTATACCAGCATCCCACATCACCTTGGATATGAGGCAGTCAAATTTTATCTCGAAAGGGATTCTGAGTTACCACCTGAACAGCAAAGATTCATTTGTGATCTTCTTCATTTTGCCACCCATCATAACTATTTTGGTTTAATGACACATTTTATTTACAGATTAGAGGTGTGGCTATGGGGGCGCCTCCAGCTTGGCCAACCTTTTTATGGCCAAGTGGGAGGAGGATGTCGTCTATGCCCAGAGGAGATCTGAGATGATCTTCTGGGCATGGTACATAGACGATGTCCTCCTCCTATGGTATGGTGACATGGAGAGCCTGTCATCTTTTTTTGAGGGTCTGAATAGGAATGACCGGGGCATTCTTCTATCCTTTAACCCCTTCCTTACCCGGCACTTAAACCCCCCTCCTGCCCAGACCAATTTTTGGCTTTCAGCACTGTCTCATTTTGAATGACAATTGCGCGGTCGTGCGACGTTGTACCCAAATAAAATTTGCGTCCTTTTTTCCCCACAAATAGAGCTTTCTTTTGGTGGTATTTGATCCCCTCTGCGTCATTTCTGATCACCGCTATAAACAAAAAATGAGCGACAATTTTGCAAAAAAGAACAATATTTTTTACTTTTTGCTAAAGTACAAATCCATTAAAAAAATATTCATCAGTTTTGGCCGCCATATATTCTTCTACATATTTTTGGTAAAAAAAAAAACCGCAATCGGCGTATATTGATTGGTTTGCGCAAAAGTTATCGCATCTACAAACTACCCGTCCTCCCCCCAAATTCACGGCCCATTCCTTCCCCAATT
>BLSH010217990.1:744948-758473 GCA_018402905.1 Glandirana rugosa
ACCCCTTCCTTACCCGGCACTTAAACCCCCCTCCTGCCCAGACCAATTTTTGGCTTTCAGCACTGTCTCATTTTGAATGACAATTGCGCGGTCGTGCGACGTTGTACCCAAATAAAATTTGCGTCCTTTTTTCCCCACAAATAGAGCTTTCTTTTGGTGGTATTTGATCCCCTCTGCGTCATTTCTGATCACCGCTATAAACAAAAAATGAGCGACAATTTTGCAAAAAAGAACAATATTTTTTACTTTTTGCTAAAGTACAAATCCATTAAAAAAATATTCATCAGTTTTGGCCGCCATATATTCTTCTACATATTTTTGGTAAAAAAAAAAACCGCAATCGGCGTATATTGATTGGTTTGCGCAAAAGTTATCGCATCTACAAACTGGGAATTGATTTATGGCGTTTTTATTATTTTTTTTTTTTACTAGTAATGGCGGCGATCTGCGATTTTTATCGGGACTGCGATATTGGGGCGGACATGTCAGACATTTTTTACACTTTTTTGGGACCAATGACATTTATACAGCGATCAGAAATTTAAATGTCCACTGATTACTGTGTAAATGTCATTGGCAGTGAAGGGGTTAACCTGCAGGGGGCAGTGAAGGGGTTAAATATGTTCCCTGGGTGTGTTCTAACTGTGGGGGGGCAGGGCTGGCCGGGACATAACAGATCTAACTGATCCCAGTGACAGGGATCAGTAGATCTGCTATGTCCCCTGTCACAGAACGGGGAACCGCCGTGTTTACAATGGCGGTTCCCCGTTCTGAGGCTCCTAAAGGCGATCGCTGGGTCTCGGGCGGACATCGAGTCCGCCCGACCCACGGGCACGCTCGCGCAGCGTGCGGCGCGCACGCGCGCGCCGCCGCTGCCGCCAGGGGGTGCGCCTGCAGCGCGCCTGGAGCGTGCACAGTGGAGGACGTCCATGGACGTCCTCCGGGCATTTCAGGTCCGCGCTGGAGCCGTACTTCGGCTATAGCGCGGACCTGGAGTGGTTAATGCGGACCCCAATTTGGTACAATTCTTAGATTTAAATATCCAAGTGGTTAATAACAAAATAGTCACAAGCACATACTTTAAACCCACAGATAGAAATTCTTATATCTCTGTAGACAGTGGGCACCATAAGAACTGGCTTCGTGCAGTCCCGAAAGGACTATTTCTAAGATTACGTAGAAATTGTACTAATGTAGAAGATTTTGATGTCCAGTCTGGTCAACTGAGAGAAAAATTTATCGACAAAGGATACTTACCAGAGGATTTAGACAGGAAAATTTCAGAAGTGAGAGGGTTAGACAGAGACACCCTATTTGTTCGTAGAGATAGACAATTGAAGAAGGACCCTAAATGGTCCTTCTTTACATCATTCTCCGAACAACATAGGCAGATTGCCCAGATCCTGCATAGGCACTGGGCTGTGCTAAAAAACGATCGAGTCTTGGGCCCAATGTTGGCGCACAATCCCCCACCAATTAGACCCCATTTTTTCATAATCTAAAAGGGTTCTTTCCATGCAAGACATGCAGGGTATGTAGGGTTAATGCCTTGGGGTGAAATAAGGCCTTGACTTTTTGCTGTAATATCACGAACCGCCAATACACCATTAGATCCTTCCTGACCTGCGCCACCACTAACGTGGTTTACCTTCTCACTTGCCCGTGTGGTAAACATTATGTGGGTAGGACCACATGGAGCTTCTCTCTAAGAGTGGGAGAACATATAGCCAATATTATAGGTGGAACTAAAAAACACAGTGTTGTTAAGAATTATGCTCAACATCACTATAAAGACACCACTGGTACCTGCTTTCTGGCCATAGACAAATATGTCCCTCCCTGAAGAGGGGGTTCCAAAGTCAGAGGAGTCTCAAAACTTGAGACTTATTGGATATATGAGCTTCGCTCATATTACCCCTATGGTATGAATGTGGAGTGGGACATCAACACCTTTATCAATGGGGCGTGATGTCCCACTCCAACTTTTGTTTGTTCCCCATTCATTTACTATCCTAGTCTCCCACATATGTGCCACTAGTGGGCTTAATATATTGTGTCATTTTTCCTCTTGCTGTATTTCCTTATTGGAATACACCTGGTGGATGTTCTAACATTAATATAAATATAAACATCCACTTTTAAGGACATTTGGGACTATGCTACCCTGTATCAGGTGGTGCTATCTTAGGTGTTTAGCTGGAGGCCGTTTACTAAATACGTAATCTTTGCATTTTATCCGATTAAGTATCCTAATTCTGCATTGAGATCTTTGGTTAGCCCTGGTCAATGCAGGGTTAATTTTCCTTTTTCTTTTTATTGTATTTTTATCTCACTTATTTTTTTTCCTTGCCCAGTGACTTCTTAGGAGGTACGTGTGTTGCGTACACTCTTCCGTCAGAAGGGAGGGGTCTTGACATTGCAAGGTGTGCACCCCCGTGACCTCTGTAGACTTAGAAGATTTTTAATTGGGCTCATGACGTCGAATGGCTTGGACAGCAGCCGGGGTGCGTGCCCAGAATTCCCTTGATCGAAGGAGCGGGTGACGCGCATTGGCTCTCTCAGCCGGATATGACGTCCCTGAATAGATATGGGGCCATGTGAGTGGTGTGACGTATGTGTCCCCGCCCGCTCGAGTGCGAGAAGCCCCCAGATTGGTCAGATGGCGTCGGATATCCTGGGGCTTTTTGGCCCTCGGGCTGAATAATACGTTTATTACAGGAGATTTAGGAACTACGGGAGGAATCATTTACTGAGGGACTACTCCATTGCTGGCGTTTCCCCTGCTATCCGGGCTGTAAAATAAAACCGGAGGGGGATGGTGAAACGCCATAGACATGGGGGAGTGTCACTACAGTAATCACCCAGAGCGAGGCTTGAAGGGCACACCGGCCCCACGAAGGCGGAAGTCATCCGGAGTTACTTCTGGTTGACAACTAATTGGTAATTTAGGGCCAAGATGTTGAATGTCTATATATACTGCAGTGGGGGCACACGGTCCCTATACCCCAGACGACGTCTATTCAGACTAAACGCGTTGGGTTAGGACCGTGCGCCCATCGCAGTAAACCTGTTAAACGCCTATGCGTTTGTATTTTATTTGATTGCTGGCATTGTTTTATATATTTGTACCCGCAATAAAAGTGGTGATTTTACTACAACATGTGGAGCGTCCCCCCTTCTTTCTCCCTATACATGCACTCTGAGAACCCCTTTTGGAGATAGAAGGGACCAGTGCGAGCTGGCGGAGATAAGCAGACCGGAACGTGTTGACGGAGGAGTGTGGACCCATTGCCCCATACATAGGACCCTCGGAAGGTGGTAACCCCTACATGACGAGAGTATCCACCGATCCCAGTGGTGGGAATAACCACATAAGCCTGGCTGACCCCCTGGTCGTATAACTTAGAGGGTCCAACAGTTCCTGTAAGGGTCCACCTGTTCATTTTGATGTTTGTGCTGTTTGGAATTTACTTGGACACTCATTATTGTGTTTATGCCTACACCTTTGGATTTTAGTTTGGAAGAGATTTTGGATAGCGAGATCATTTTGTCACAGCTTAAAGACTTTAAGAACATTATTGCCTGGGCACTTTCTACTAATTTTGGCTGATTATGGACTTTTGATGGAGGACTGTTTTCATTTCACTATCACAGTGGCTTGATTGTCATTTTTTTGATTTTTAACTTTAGCAATACACCTTCACTTTTATAGTGCATTTTAGCATTTTGGTCGGATGCGGTGTATGCTGCTGCCTTCTTTACCATTTGCGCATTAGGTCATATGTTTCCAGTAACCAGTAGAGTCATTCACCGTGCTATTATAAGCATGAAGTACTGCAGCGATGTAATCACTCCAATGTTTCTTCTTTTCCAAAGGAAGGGTTCCTAACATGTACAGCAGGGTACGGTTGAAACGCTCATGTTGTGGATTTCCTTGGGATGGTAAGGGGTGGTTCTGGATTTTTGAATATTCAAGAGTTTAAACAATCTTTTGATCAACTTGCCCTCAAAATCCCAACCTTGATGTGAGTGTAGGCACCGAGGTAGTCCATAATGGATGAAAAACTTCTCCACTGGGGTACAGTGCTACAGTACTGGCTTGCTGGTCCCTGGTTGGAAAGGCCTGAGCATAACAAGTGAAATGATCTGTCACAACCATGACATTACTCCGCCCACTCAGGTCAGGTTCCAAACAAAATAAATCAGTGCACACCAATTCCATTGGTCCCTGACTCTGCAGATGGCCCTTTGGGGCTGCTCTACCAGGCAAAGTCTTTCTTTGGATGCACCGAATGCAGGAGCGACAGTAACTTTCTACTTCAACTCTCATGGACGGCCAGTAGAATCAATCCCTGACCAGATTGAGGGTTCTATCTGGCCCTAAATGGCCATGGTCATCATGAAGAGCAGTCAACACTATCAGTCGGTGTTTCTCAGGAAGGAATAGTTGGCAAACACCCTCTGGTTCCTCAGATGGGCCTTTCCGGTATATGACTCCGTCTTCTAGCCGCATTTGTTCCCATTCTTTGTGTACTACCTTAGTACCCTCAATGGAACTATACAACAACATCTGCGGATCCCTAGCTGACAAAGACTTCTTTATCAGGCTACCCAGTGGATCTTCACATTGATCTCTTCTCACATACTCTCTAGTCAGGTGGGGCAGTTCTTGACTGTGCACTTGTGTCAAATCACAATAGTATCTTGTTACTCCAGCAGGGGTGGTCCTACATCTTCGGCCCCCGTAGCCCCCTTATGACTATGCTCCACTCCTTGGCATACAGTGAATACTCCCTCAAGAGGCAAATGGACCCAGCTCTTCTGGCCAGCATCTGTGGCGTAAGGTCTTCAGGAAAAGGCATCCGCATCTCGGTTTCCCACTCCTGGTCGGTGCTTCAAACTGAACCTAAGCTCAAACAATGCAGCCAAGCACTGATGTCCAGTGGCATCCAGTTTGGCAGTAGACAGCAAGTAAGTCAACGCATTGTTATCTGTTTTCACCGCGAACAGGGCCCCATATAGGTAATCTCGCAGCTTGTCTACCATGGCCCACTTGAGAGCCAGAAACTCTAACTTGTGCACAGGATAATTCTTCTCAGGGGGAGTGAGGCTGCGACTCACGTAGGCCACAGGACAAAGCTTTCCTTCCGATTCCTGATACAACACTCCCCCTAGCCCATCTCGACTAGCATCCACATACAATTCATAAGGTTTTGAGGGATCAGCATAAGACAACTGAGTTCCAATCCTCTCTTTCCATCTGGGAAACAAAATGGAACTCTGGACAGTGGGCTCTCTCCCATCTTCCCTCTGGATCAAGTCATCCCCGGTTACTGGGGTAGCTGCACTCACTTTCCCAATCACCATGTGAGGTTTCAGGCTGATTGGGTTACTGGTAACATTTCTCACACTGACAGGAATTCTTCCCCCACTCATCAATAATGCCCTAGTAGGCACGATTTCAGGAACCAGTTCTATTCTGCTATCTTCCTCCAACAGGTCAGCTTCTACCACCACATAGGGACCCGGTTGATCCCAAGATACTTTAACAGTGGCTTCATGCAGGCCCTTTCTCCAGGCTGCAGCACTCTTTCTTGCATATCCAATCGCCATGGTCTCCCTACTCCCTCAACGGGTGCCTTGTTCTCCTGCAGTACACCCTGGAAAGCCTGTCTCAACCGAGGATGGATCTTCCTCACGGGAGCACCTTCCACAGCCAATGGGGTGAGTAACCTCCTCACAAGGTTGGTGTTGGTTCCTATCAGCAATGAATTGCGACCTGCCCCAGGGGTCGGGGACACACAACAGCTAAGGTGTCGAAAGTTTCTGGTCTCTCAGCCAAAGAAGGATTGAAAGTTATCTTGCTTCATGCAGGCCCTTCCTCCGGGCTGCAGCACTCTTTCTTGCATATGCAATCTCCACGGTCTCCCTACTCCCTCAACGGGTGTCTTCTTCTCCTGCAGTACACTCTGAAAAGCCTGCCTCAACTGAGGATGGATCTTCCTCACGGGAGCACCTTCCACAGCCAATGGGGTGAGTAACCTCCTCACAAAGTTGGTGTTGGTTCCTATCAGCAATGAATTGCGACCTGCCCCAGGGGATCGGGGACACACAACAGCTAAGGTGTCGAAAGTTTCTGGCCTCCCAGCCAAAGAAGGATCGAAAGTTATCTTGATAGGGATATATCTATGGTAAGGGCACTTCTGGGTACCTATACCCCAAATCTCCAGCTCCTCAAACTTACACAAAGGGATATGCTTTAGGTGTTTGTTATAAAAGGCCCGATACAACAATGTCACCTGAGCTCCAGTATCCAACAATGCTTGCATGTAGATCCCTTCCACTTGTAACAAAACTATTGGGGAAGGCCCTAGCAAGTTCCTTGGCAGATTTCTAGCTGGTGGCTCTATAGTCTGAGCCCTAATCAGCTTCTTTTGTGGCAGATTTCCAGTAGGTGACTCTATAGTCTGAGCCCTAATCAGCTTCTTTGGTGGCTGGGGAGTCCTTTTAATAACTCGATCAGGAGGGTGTGCATTGATTCCTCATGTCTGTTTTCCCTTCCCCAGGAGTCAATTGTTTTTTGAACAGGCAATAGAGGGGATAGGTTAGTAGAAGGCTTTTGCTTTTTCTTTTTCTTTGACTGCTTGGAGTTGGAGCGCAGTTTTCCTCTGAGACGCTCAATTACCTCCTTCACTGAGGTCCCCTGAAGTTTTCCACCGGCTTTTGGAAAACCACCTTCTGTAAGGCTCTTAAAACTTCTGTGTGGAACTGTGGGCCAGTTCCAGCTTTTGGGCATGTAGCCTGAGAGTGCCCGACTTCTTTGCATTGAAAACATCTCTTGGCCTTACTCCCATGTGGCTTTGACCCCCCCAGGTTGAAATTCCTGATCTTGTACCTTCGCTTGAGTTTCCATTACCCTCATCAGTGCATGGTACATCTGGGTTTGGGCCTGGGTAACTTGGGCCATTAATTTGACTTGGCCCAATTTGTTGATTGGCGTCTTGCTGTCAGGGCCGGCGAGCCCCCTTTTTCAGGTTCTATTTCACTATCATCATCTGAGAATCCAGCTTTGGCATGGGCAGCCCGAGCAGCCACTTTCTCTCTCCTTGCCCTACTTGCACCCAGTTCTCTCATTCCTTGGCTCTTCTCTTCCAATAGGGCTTCTTCTTCTCACACTTCTCTCATCAGTTCAGGGTACGTGTGGACTATCTGTGTACTCTTCAGTAATAGCTTTAAGACTATGGTATGATTGGGACGGGCCCCTTGCAAGACCCGATCCAGACGAGCTTGATCCACGTCCTTTGGGTCAATACCCTTCTTAAGGATGATCTGGTGTAGCATTCTGTCTACTCAAGATATATATTCAGAGAGTCTCTCCCCATTTTCTTGATGAGTGTGATTAAAATTGCACAACAGACCTGCAATTGTCTCAACTCTTCTGAATACAGCATACAAAGCGTCTATGTAGTCCATAGCAATCGAGGTTTTCTTTTCCATCCTCAAATTTTGGATTACTTCGGCAGCTGGGCCTCTAAGGCTCTGACTAAGCCATTGTCGTTTCACAGCCTCTGGAACACTCCATTCCTCAATTGCCTGGATGGCCTGACTCCAAGTCTCAAACTCTTCTTGGTTGGTAGCTGCCCTGAGAAGAATTGACGTCTCCAATAGCTTTGGTTTGCATTTCCGGATCCATTCTTCACTAAACTGTCAAATAGCTGGCTCATGTCAGTGTACAATGAGGCGGAAGGTGCGCTGGCTCCATGGTAGTCTGCCCCAATGGGTCCCAGGTTCCCTCCTTGGGCCCTCAGTGGTGGTGGCCTCTCAACAGCCTCTCCCCCCACTTTCAGTGGGATCACCCAAGCAAATTCCCCTTCTTTCAAGAGCACCTCTTCTTCCCGGAAATAGGTAGGGATCTCTTCCTGCCACGCCATCAACACCGTGATGCAGTTAAGAGTGTACTCAACTTCCACATCCAGAATATAGGCCCTCTGCTCTGGAGCCAGAGCTCTCATCGACTGCCGAATCTCCTTCTCAGTACACTCACTTCCTGAGATCTCCAGAGCAGTGCTTCACTCCATTCGAGCTCCTTGTGCTCTTCCCCAGGCAGCTGAGGCTGCCTCCCTCTCAGATCGTGGCTCTTGTCTAGGTTGGCTAGGGTTGGCTGCAGAAAAGATCCCGGATGAGCCCCCAAATGTAGCACTGCCCCCTTGAGGGCTGCTTGTTCAGACATATTTTTGCAGGCACCTTTAAATGACACTCCTACACAGGTTAGATAGATATCCTCTTAGTTTTTACTGGATTAAAGATATATGTACAAAGGGGTTCTGCTCAACTGAGTCCTGGACAACAGCCAAGACTTAGGGGAGGAACCCCCAAAAGAAACAGTTCAATTACAGTTCAGTAACACAGATACAGGATATGCCGGCCTATAAAACCTTGACGTCCTAATGAGAGGCCAGATAGAATAGGAGCAAGATGGGACCCTCTAATTAATGGTAACAGCAATGTCCAGAGTGCAGGCCTACAGTAGGAGCACTTTGAGTTATATTCAAAATATGACACAGTGATGCTAAAGTAGGCAGGATAACTTAAACTGGCCAGTAACATTCCTTAGAATAGTTCCAGGTATAGATGTATATGTACAGTGTCTTATGTAGTGCAATAAAGTGTTTCCATGGGCAAGGTGTCTGTACACAGTGTCCAAGCAAGATAAACAGGTAGGGATTGTGAACGATGGGCGACTGCCCTCTCACCAACTGAAGAGCTGGATAGCAACCTCCCGAACAGTGATCCTAGATGAGATGTCCTTCGCTGAAATGGACGGAGATGAAAGACCAGCTGATGGACCCGGGCGATCATTGGATCCATCTGATGAGGTGGCGCTGCTGTGATGCCTTGCAAACAGCAAGTTGGGCCCTCTGGGGCCAGGCTGGAGTCACTGGATGGCCGCATGGTAGGCCGCAGCCCTCTCGCACAGCCACAGAGAGGTGCACACTCATTAAGGCCTAGGAAGAAGAGAGCTCAGGCCGGATCTGCTGGCCCTTTTATAGTTTCTCCCAGAGGTCTTTCGTGTTGCAGAGAGCCCTCTGGGAAGTGTAGTCTGAGGGTAGTTTCATGACTCTGGACATCTGCTCAAGCGACTACTAGTCCCACAATCCTCCCTGCTTGGCTCAGAGATATGATGTCAGTTTACTGAAGCCCAGCACTAGAGGGGCACAGGAATAGATAGAGAATAACAGGGGTGATCTGCGGAACAAGGTAACTGTAGTCCACTGTCGGCTACGCATACAATGCCAGGGTCATGGTGTGTGATTTTCTTAACCCTTTGTTAGGACAGACAGTTTTAAAATCTAGTTTACTTAATGTCCATGTCCATGTCTTTATGGACCTTGTTTTGTGCACTGGTCCAAATCATTTGATGGAGGGAGGAGTATGGTATAGGGTTGTTTTTCAGGGGTAGGGCTTGGCCCCTTAGTTTCAGTGCAGGGAACTCTTAAGGCGTCAGCACAAAGAAGGTCCATAAAGATATGGGTGAGCGAGTTTGGGGTGGAGGAACTTGACTGGCCTGCACAGAGTCCTGACCTCAACCCAACAGAACACCTTTGGGATAAATTAGAGCGGAGATTGCGGGCCAGGCCTTCTCGTCCATCATCAGTGCCTGACTTCACAAATGCGCTTCTAGAAGAATGGTCAAACATTCCCATAGACACACTCCTAAACCTTATGGACAGCCTTCCCAGAAGAGTTGAAGCTGTTACAGCTGCAAAGGGTGGGCCAACTCAATATTGAACCCTACAGACTAAGACTGGTATGCCATTAAAGTATATGTGCGTGTAAAGGCAGGTGTCCCAATACTTTTGGTAATAAATTGTATATTGGAGGGGTTCTTTAGCTTAATGCAGAAAATGCATTAAAGGAAAAAAACCTTTTGACTTTAGAACCACTATAAGAGTCTGGATTCTAAGTTGCTGATGGTCAAGAAGACATTCATACCAGCCATTGATCTGCTGATTTAAAAATGTGATAAAAAATGAGGAAGAGAGAGTATAAGCAAATAGGTGATATATAAATAACATTTTAGTTCAGATTCACTCATGCCTTGAGGTAGTTGGCTGTGACTTCACATTAATCTTGTTAATATCTGTAGGCTTGATGGGAACTGTTATAGTTTATAGTCCTTTAACACAGGTTACATAGTGATGCAGCATTTATTTCTATCAGAATTCCCATTAATATAAATATGCCCTTTCCTCTTGTTACAAATAGAAGGTCAATACCATGTGGTTGTTAATCCAGCCTTTTTCTTTTTTTTTTTTTTTTCCATAATAACTTTTTTTTTCTAACTAGACAATTAAGTGTACCTTTAATTATAAAGCATCTATAAAATTACCTAGCTGTAGTATGGTGCTCTGTACTCACTATTTATTGGTATTGCAATTTTGTCCTTTCTTCATCTACACATAGCTTGGATGAACAGTGACTGACTGCACCATTCTGCATCCATTAATTGGTAATGTTACATACCCTGTACACATTTCACAGAATCTTATTATTGAATTAAACAAAGCAGCTTAAATGGGTAGGTTGATTTAACTGCAAAAAAAGAAACAGCTGTGGGAACTAAATATAAATTGGTGGTATCATTTCAACATCTGATATCATGTGGAGGCATTTAGCTGTTAACTGTCAAGTATTATGAATGATTTCCTGGGGAAAGGCTAACAGTTTTGAATGTGAATAAACCTCACCACGAAGCCTGTTTTTTCCGGCTTCCAGCTTCATTAGAGTTAGTAGAGTTATCATGTTATAAGCATACATGGATCTGAAAAAAGAGAACAAATTAATTATTTTAATTAGCTTATTGTGGTTAAGATACAGCCTTGACCATTGGCAACGTATAGTAAAATAATTCATGCTAGAAAACGTGTACACATGCATAATAACAAACATGTTATACTCACCTCCTCTGTGCAGCGGTTTTGCAGAGTGACCTCAAACCTCGTCTTCTGGAGTCCCTCGGCGGCGATCCTGGCTCCTCCATTGAGTGACCCGTCAGGGAAGCGCTTTCCCTGGTGGTCACCCATGCAGGCGTGCTCCCGAGCCCTGCTGTTGCGTGTATACACACATACAGCTCTCGTGTCACTGGATTGATTGACAGCAGCGGGAGCCAATAGCTCCCCTGCTATCAATCCATCCAATGAGGACCGTAGCTTGTCCCCAACGCGGGATCGGTTTGGGCTCAGGTAAGTAAAAGGGGGGCTCTGGGGGGGGGCTGCTGCACTTAAAGGGTTTTTCACCTTAATGCAGTGAAGCACATCGTTTTTAAGGGTGAAGGGCCCTAAACACTGACATGTATTTGAATTGTAGCACATAGCTTATGAGGAGATGCTACTTTCACTTTATTGCTGTTTTTCACGTTTTGGAATTTTCTTAACTACTTCAGCCCCAGAAGGATTTCCCACTTTAGGACCAGAGCACTTTTTGCGATTCGGCACTGCGTCACTTTAACTGACAATTGCACGGTCATGTGGCGTTGTACCCAAACACAATTTGCGTCCTTTTTTTCCCACAAATAGAGCTTTCTTTTGGTGGTATTTGATCGCCTCTGCATCATTTCTGATCACCGCTATAAACAAAAGAAGAGCGACAATTTTGCAAAAAAAAAAACTCATTTCTTACTTTTTGCTAAAATACAAATCCAAAAAAAAATATAAAAAAACATTTTTTCCATAGTTTTTGTCCGATTTATATTCTTCCTCATATTTTTGGTAAAAAAAATCGCAATCAGCGTTTATTGATTAGTTTGCGCAAAAGTTGCCGCGTTTACGGATGATGAGAATTCATTTGTGGGGTTTTTATTTATTTTTTATTTTTTACTAGTAATGGCGGTGATCTGCGATTTTTAGCGGTACTGCAATATTGCAGCGGACATGTCGGACCATTTTGACACTTTTATGGGACCATTGGCATTTATACAGCGATCAGTGCTATAAAAATGCACTGATTACTATGTAAATGCCATTGGCCGTGAAGGGGTTAACCTGCAGGGGGCGCTCTAAGGGTTAACTGTGTTCCCTGGGCGTGTTCTAACTGAGTGTTGAGGTACGCCTGGCAGGGGGAGGGGTGTGATCATGGCTTCCATATACAGGAAGCCTGTGATCACAGCCCTTCCCCCTCTATGAGAATGGAGATCCGTGTTTACTTACACGGACCTCCATTCTCTCACTGCGGGGGGGCCATTGCGGGTAGCCGGCGGCGATTGAG
The DNA here is from genome assembly GCA_018402905.1 of Glandirana rugosa. Lineage (NCBI taxonomy): Eukaryota > Metazoa > Chordata > Amphibia > Anura > Ranidae > Glandirana > Glandirana rugosa. The sequence goes on from BLSH010217990.1 coordinate 757,213, forward strand.
TCCGACTTACCCGCTCCCTGGCCCCCCCTCCGGACACAGTGAGCGCGCCTCCGGCGGCGTGCGTGCGCTCACAGCACTACTTATCGCAGCCACCGTCATATGACGGCGGTTTGCAATAATGAGCCACTCTGTCGCCGTCAGACTGCGGTCGGCGGTCGGCAAGTGGTTAAGTCATTAAGTATATAAGGGGTTGATGTCATATGAATAGAGATTTTCTATAATATGTTTAAGCACCTATGATTATGTTCACTTAAAGTGGATGTAAACCCTCACATATACCCAGTGAAGTGAACAGCCTCAGATGATACACAGAGATTAAACAAATCTCCCTATATAAGTTTTACATGTATATCTGCTGTCTTCAGCTGTATATATCCTTTAGAAAGTGCAGATCGTGTTAGGATATTTTCTCTTCCTGGATATCATTGCAGTGAAGCCTGGGCATACAGCCAAGACAGCCAAGACAGATGATTGGTAGAGACTCTCAGCTCTGACTGTTGTATAGTTCAGGGCTCTATTAATCTATTTATAGCTCCCTCCCCAACACAAAACTCCATCTGCTTTTATCATATGTAACGGAATACTTGTCAGGCTGATAACAGAGGAACGGAACAAGAGAGAGCTATGGGACACAGGGCTTTGTAGAGAGATAATAAAACACTGCATATGTATGTGCCCAGCTGAAATTTCATGAATTGGGTTTACATCCACTGTAATATCAGAGGATGTTCATATAATTAGGCAATGTTTTAAGCAGCGCAAATACACACTTTTTTTCAAACAGGTAACACCAACACCTTGATTGAAGCACCTGAGAAAGACAGTTGTAAAACCTCATACCCTCATATATATGGTTCAAATATGGGCCCATATCGGGCGGTTCAACAGAAACCGGCAGACATTGGGCCCGTGTGTACGGCAGCCTATCTGCCAGAACACCACCAAATGTCCGGCTTCTGTCAAAGGGGCATGACTGAAAAACATCTGCCATCCTGCATCTGATCAGTGCTCTCCTCTCAGCCATGGCTGTGAGCTCTGACTCCACGAACTCTACTCGAACGACATGATTGTTAGGATACAATCATATTACTAGAGGACGACTCAATAACACAAGACTGTCCCCCCGACGGTCGGTGGTCTTGTGTGTCCAGTCTCGAGTGTCGGTACCGACTCTCCTCTCGTGACTAGTCTACGTCCTACCGTCTACAAAAAGTCAGTACGGGGAAACTGTCTTCGGCCTGTAAACCACCACAAGACCGTC
>BLSH010217990.1:762147-775376 GCA_018402905.1 Glandirana rugosa
GGTTTCATTTAAAGTGACACACACATTTTGCAGAACAGTGATATGGGTACTCCCGGCTTATTTATACTTTTTTGACACAGTTTGAAGATGATTTTAGAACAGTTCTATGGCCTCTAATGTTAATTAATACTTTTCAGACCCATTTTGAAGATGATCTCCATTTTTGCATTTTTTATGTTTTTATTTTTTTTTAAATATTTAAAGTTATTTCCCTGTCCCCATTTCTTTGTAGGGCACTTGTCCCACCCTTACCCCCATTTTACTTCCTTTTGCAGACCTCCAGGACCTTCCTGGACTTTTTTACAGCATTTTTAAGCTTTTTCATTAAAATTACCAGAACCCCGGACCCGAACCCAGACTTTTTTTGAAAAGTCCAGGTCCGGGTCAGGGTCCCGGACACCCCAAAGTTCGGTACGGACCCGAACTTTACAGTCCTGGTTCACTCAACTCTAATGGGCACTGATCAGGCTGCATTTGTGGGCACTGATAAGGCTGAGCTGATGGGCACTGATGAGGCTGAGCTGATGGGCACTGGTGAGGCTGCATCGGATGGGCACTGGTGAGGCTGCATTGATGGGCACTGATCAGGCTGTATTTGTGGGCACTGATGAGGCTGAGCTGATGGGCTAATGGGCATTGGCGAGGATGCATTGATGGGCACTGGTGAGGCTGCACTGATGAACACTGGTGATTGCAGTGATGGGCACTGATGAGGCTGAGCTGATGGGCACTGGTGAGGCTGCATTGATGGTCACTGGTGAGGCTGCAATGATGGGCACTGGTGAAGCTGCATTGATGGGTACTGGTGAGGCTGTGGTGATGGGCACTGGTGATGCTGTGGTGATGGGCACTGGTGAATCTGCATTGATGGGCACTGATCATGCTGCATTGATGGACACTGATCAGGCTGCATTGATGGACATTTATGGGCACTGATCAGGTTGCATTGATGGGCACTGGTGAGGCAACACTGATGGGCACTGGTGAGGCTGCACTGATGGGCACTGGTGAGGCTGCACTGATGCATTATTTTTGCTAAACCTCCTTTGTTGCTATTAACATTTACCACTTGCCGACCGCAGTCTGACGGCGGCAAGGTGGCTCGTTATCGCAAACCGCCGTTATATGACGGCGGCTGCGATAACTAGTGCTGTGAGCGCGCGCTGCCAGAGGCGCACTCGCACCCTCACTGTGTCCGGGGGGGCTGGGGAGCAGGTAGGGCGGACTTGATCGCCACCGGCTACCCGCGATGGCCTCCCCGCAGTGAGAGAACGGAGGTCCGTGTAAGTAAACACGGATCTCCGTTCTCATAGAGGGGGAAGGGCGGTGATCACAGGCTTCCTCTATATGCAAGCCGTGATCATCCCCTTTCCCCACCCAGGGCAGCCCACACACAGTTAGAACACGCCCAGGGAACACAGTTAACCCTTAGTGCGCCCCCTGCAGATTAACCCCTTCACTGCCAATGACATTTACACAGTAATCAGTGCATTTTTATAGCACTGATCGCTGTATAAATGCCAATGGTCCCAAAAAAGTGTCAAAGCGGTCCGACATGTCCGCTGCAATATCACACCGCTAAAAATCATATATCGCCACCATTACTACTAAAAAAAATAAAAAAAAATAAAAACCCCTGAAATAAATTCTCATCATCCGTAAACGCGGCAACTTTTGCGCAAACCAATCAATAAACGCAGATTGCAATTTTTTTTACCAAAAATATGAGGAAGAATATAAATCGGCCAAAATTGATGGAAAAAAAAATTTTTTTTATATATATATATTTTTTTTGGATTTGTATTTTGGCAAAAAGTAAGAAATTTGTTTTTTTTTTGCAAAATTGTCGCTCTTCTTTTGTTTATAGCGGAGATCAGAAATGACGCAGAAGTGATCAAATACCACCAAAAGAAAGCTCTATTTGTGGGAAAAAAAGGACACAAATTTTGTTTGGGTACAACGTCGCACGACCACGCAATTGTCAGTTAAAGCGACACAGTGCCGAATCGCAAAAAATGCTCTGGTCCTAAAGTGGGAAATCCTTCTGGGGCTGAAGTGGTTAAATTGTGTTACCACATTGTATCATATTTGTCTTGCTTGATAACATCAATATCTGTTATAAAAGCAGGTGGGCGTGGATGGTGAGCTGATTCGGTGGTTCAATGGGCCACTTGACTGGACTTGCCCCCCAGGCCAAAGGCTGCCAGCCCTCCCCTGGTTCCAGCACTTTGCAGCTGCTACATTTTTAACTCAGTTTGCACAGTTTGACAGGCTTCACCGCCTCTTAAACTTGCCTATTAAGTTCAAACGCATTGCATGCAACCATGAGCCAAACGCTTGTGCAATTTTTTTTTCACTACTAAATCCCCCTTGGGATTGGAAAAAAAACAGACATTCAGGATGCAGCAGGAGCTCTCCACCCCTGGTCTATACCTAGCTTTATTGTCTAAGAACAGGATGGGAGGTGTGAAAATTGTGAAATTAGCACCACCCTGTCCTACTTACATAATCCCAACCATGGTGTCAGGAATGTTAATAAGGTTAGATACATTAAAAATGAATGTCATGTAAAAGACAGATGGTGTTTAAAGTCTCCACCCCTGTTCAATGGTTGTTCCAATTTGATGTAGATGGCCTCTTTCATGCTTCTTGCAAACTAGCTGTCCTCTCTGTCCGAAATGTGCATGTCACTGTCCTCAAAAGAATGTACCTTTTCCTTAAGGCGTAAGAAAACCACTGAATCTTGGCCTGTAGAATTTCCCCTCCTTTGCTGTGCCATTTTTGGAGGGGAAGTGCTTAGCCCCCTCAATGTATAGATCTTTGCATTCCTCACTATATTGCACTGCATATACCAAGTTGGTTTGCTTGTGTTTTGATGTTGGGTCTTCTGGGTGTACTAGCTTCTCTCTCAGTGTATTGCTGGGCTTAAAAGACATAGGGAAGTGATGTTTGTTAAAAAGCATTCCAAGTTTTTCCAACACTCTAGCTAAATATAGGATAGCAATTGTTATTCCATGTGTTCTTCTTCTCCCCTCTATTCAATGGTCCTGCATTTTGCTTGATCTTGTGAATGTTTTAACCACTTCCTGCCTGCACTATAGCCGAAAGACGGCTACAGCGTGGGCTTACTTACCTTCCATGATCACACTGCCCACGTGCCCCACCTGCAGTGCTCGGGTGGCACGCTCTGTGATTGCCGAGTCCTTCGGACTCAGCTGATCACAGATCGGGATAAAGGACCATTAACAGTGGTCCTTTACCATGTGATTAGCTGTGTCCAATGATAGCTGATCACAGGATGTAAACACAAGACAGTTATCGGCTTTTCTTTCCTCACATTGACAGTGTGAGTAGAGAAGAAGAGAGCCGATAACCAGCTTGTGTTAAAGGGACATCAGCACTGATAATCTGAGCATTGATTATCAGTGTCCTGATTATCAGTGCAGTCCTAACAGTGCCCACCAGTGCTGCCAATCAGTGCTGCCAATCAATGCTCATCAGTGCCACCAATCAGTGCTCTTCAGTGCCACCTATCAGTGCCCATCAGTGCTGCCTATCAGCGCCCATCAGTGCCTCCTCATCAGTGTAACCTATCAGTGCTTCCTATCAGTGCCACCTCTCAGTGCCCATCAGCGCCACCTATCAGTGCTGCCTATCAGTCTATCAATGCAGCCTCATCAGTGCACATCAGTGAAGGAGAAAAATTACCTGTTTGCAAAATGTTATAACTAACTATGAAAAATGTTCTTTTTATTTTTTTTCACAAATGTTCTTTATTTGTGTGAAACAATTATGAAAATTTCATATGGGTACAGTGTTGCATGACCATTGACATTCAAAGTGTGACAGCTCTGAAAGCTGAAAATTGGCCTGGGCAGGAAGGGGTAAATGTGCCCAGTAGGCAAGTGGTTAATGGAAGTGCAGTCTGGGCCATATACTTTTGAAGAACTCCTGGGATGTCTGTGCTGTGTTCTTAGTCTTTAGACTTGGGCTGTGTCTCTTGTTTTCATCCCAGCCTGATGTTGCATAGTTCTAATAACACCCAATTTGTGTTGCATTTGGTGGTGGTAGTCAAAAACAGGGATGTACCTGGGTTAGGTTCAAGGCAGGTTTACAGAACATGACTAAAGTTCAGATACTGAATCTGGTACTACAAAATGAACATTTGCAAAGAGAAAAAATGCAACAGCTTCTACAGCTTCTGTTTATAAACAGTCATGGATTTCCTTCATCATCATCCTTTTTTTCTAGATGAGAATAGATGTTAATGGAAGATCCCCACACAAAAATGTGGTGTGAGATTCCCTCTAAAAGTACCTACCAGACCCTTATCCTTGATGGTCTTGATGAGGGTCTGGTATGGGTGTTAAAGGGTCACGATGCAGATATTTGCCAGCACACCATGGATCGACAAAATAGCATCCAACTGATTTTTTTTTTGCATGATCACATCACAAAGTGGTGCATCATTTCAGAGCCATGCAGGGCCCCTTCGTCATCACATGCCTGACGAAGAGGCCCTGCGTGGCTCAGAAACAATGCACTGATGTAATCATGCAATAAAAAATCAGTTTGGACGCTATTTTGTCGATCCACGGTGTGCTGGCAAATATCTGCATTGTGACTTTTGAACCAGTCTCCAGCTGGCCATTGCTGCAGCACCCAAATCTTTTTGAAGCTTTATCCAGGAACGTGTGCAATGGGAATATGGTATATTAAAGTGTCACTAAACCCACATGAAAAATATATATAAATAAATGGGGTATTACATGTTGTTCATATTCGTTCAGTTACTATGGGATTCATTTGCTGTATTCTGCACAAAACCTGGTTGAACCTGCTGTTCTCTATCTCCACCTTCTGTCCATGTCCCCAATTCAGCTAGGGATTTTGCAGAGCAGTGTTGGCAGCTCTGCACATGCTCAGTTTTCAGTAAGTTTCTATGCTGAGCATTTCCTCCCTATCACATTTGAGCAGCCCATGTGACTATAAAGTTGCAAATGTGGACGAATACACAGTGGTAAATGACAGCCCACTTCCTCCTTTCTCCTCCATGCCCACTAACCAGCTAAACACCATGGGGGTGGGATATTACATGTAAATTGATGGAGGCATAACCTCCCTCTTATTCTAAGACAAGGGAGCCTGTGATGGGCAGAAATCCGCTCACACCATGTTATTGCCAAAAAAATAATAAAGATTTGATTTCAAATATATATTTGTATGACCATTTAAAACAGTTTGTCGATATTATTTATTTATTTTTATTAAATCAATAAAAGGCTGTTCTTCTTTATTTTTAATTTTCAGACCAGCAGCAGACGCTCCTCCTGCTTATGTTTCCCTTCAGACAGGCTGGAAAAGAGCTTGGTCATGTGACCGCTGTATATCAAATAGGAAAACAGTACTTAGATGGTTTTTTTTTATTAAAATAATTACACTGCCACCATCCATATACAGAAATAGAAGGGACAATGTAAATGAAACAGTGTGTGTTTAGTATCATTTTAAGGAAAAAAACAATGCAAAAACCATGAAAGAAAATCCATACCAGACCCGAGCATGCAGCCTGGTAGGCCAGAAATGGGAGAAGGGGGAAGGACTGTGCACTCCCCCCTTCTCTCCTGAACCATACCAGGCCACATGCCAGCAACATGAGTTTGTACCTTATCAGGGAGGGACTTTCCCCACCCAGGGCAGCCCACACACAGTTAGAACACGCCCAGGGAACACAGTTAACCCTTAGTGCGCCCCCTGCAGGTTAACCCCTTCACTGCCAATGACACTTACACAGTGATCAGTGCATTTTTATAGCACTGATCACTGTATAAATGCCAATGGTCCCAAAAAAGTGTCAAAATGGTCCGACATGTCCGCTGCAATATCGCACCGCTAAAAATCGTAGATCGCCACCATTACTTAAATTAATTCTCATCATCCGTAAACGCGGCAACTTTTGCGCAAACTAATCAATAAATGCCGATTGCGATCTTTTTTACCAAAAATATGAGGAAGAATATAAATCGGCCAAAACCGATGGAAAAAAATGTTTTTTTATATATTTTTTTTTTTTTTTGGAAAAAGTGCCTTGCCCCAAGTTGATGAGGACAAGAGCCTCTTCAACAGGTCTGTGTGGGTGGGTTTGCTCTAGACTTCAATGTCAATTCATCACCTGTCTTCTACATACAATGCCACTTTAACATCTCTACCCCAGCACTTTGCAAACAATTCACTCCTTCATGCATGTAAATCAAAGGATTAACATTTATGGAGGCTTCCTGGCACCAAGGAAGGCAATACATAACTAGAACATACACTTCCCATTCTGTCCTTAGACCATGCCATGCCATGGTAATTGGATTAAGGTGTTGGTGCGACCTGTTTGGATATAAATGCTGAGGTATTTTCGTGACACTCATTAGTACTTAAGTGGATTGGACAAGCTATGAAATGTCTTCAACTTTACAAGTCTAGTTGAATTTGACTAACTTCTAACAGATATACTGTGGCCTGGATCAGTGAGAACCTTCACAGACATACTTTCATGCCACTCTTTTTTTCATTATCTTTGTTAAAATATCTCCACGGAAAATGCTTTTTAGTTTGCCCGGTACTACATTTGCTTAGTTGTAACCATTTATAGCTATGTAATGAGAATTTTGCAGCTTTCCCAAGACAAACCATGCAACAAGATAATCCCAAAGCACCTTTTGTTTTGTTTAAGGAACAACCTTTTTGTTTACTTCCTGCTTACATATGATGGATCGGTAGTAGTCAGCTGGGTAATAGATCTGTGAAGTGCAGAAGCCACTTCCACGAACGAAAATAATAAAAATGTGAAATAATGTAACAAGTAAAAAAGCCCATGAACATTGTTTATTTTGATATGACTCAGTGAATACATCATTTAAAGACATATAACAGTTTATGTTCAAACATTCCTGCATAAACATAAAACAAGAAAACGATTCATGATTTAATATGAAGTGCTGTAAAAAAAATACAATTTTTCCCCATTTAAGAAACAACCCAGGGATTCAAAACTGTAGGCCAAAATTCCAAATAATATCTCTTAATGAAGAAAGTGATTTCCTTAAATATATCTGTATAATACGAGTACATTCATTATTTCCGTAACGTCACAATTCATGATATTTTCACTACAACGCTGAACCAGACATAATAATTGCACTGAAATGTGTCCATATAAAGTTAACCTGCTACCAAGGCTGAACAAAAAACTGCGGGGAATAGAACGTAGTTTGCAGCATACAATATGGTAACTGCTGGGGTTTCTAAAGGTAATGGGAAAGTTACTGCACTGCTGGCTAAGTGTACTAAAATGTTTTTAACAAAAGTTATTGAAAAATATGACAACAGACGGAATGCTTTACTGCTAACAGTGGATAGGGGTTACATCATTAGATAGTTAAAGGAGAAAGAGGAGGGAGCTAAGTCGATGATACAAACCAGCCACCTTTGTATGTTGCTCTTGTAATATATCTTAATGTTGGTCTCCCTTTCCTCAGTCCCTTTGCAACCAGAACATGGAAACAACGTAAGCAGTAGCAGAACTGAAGGCAGAAGAGCTTGATAAAGGATGTCCATATCAAATGACAGGATCAAGCGTCAACAGGGGTGTCACACCACCTAAAGGTGTTCCCTGAAATCTTGCTCTAAGGCCTCATACACATGGGCATTTTGGACGCCGGCGTTTGTAGGTGTTTTTGCAGCTCTCCATGTTATTCAATGGCCCTCTAAAAACGCTGGCGTTTGTGAGCAGTAGAGGGCGTCGGCGTTAGTGAGCTGTTTTTAGAAAGCGGGACCATCGCGTTCTGTAGCTGTAGCGTTTTGGCGTTTTTTGACGCCAATCGGCAAAACGCTCACTAACGCCCGCTAACGCCGTACCGGCGTTAACAAGCGTTTTTTGACGCCGGCGTTTTTAGGTTGAAAAATAGCAGAGGACTGATTTTTTTAAAAAAATGCCTATTGACGCCGACGCTCACTAACGCTCACTAACGCCAATGCAAAATGCCACAAAAAACAGATTTTTTTCCAAACGTCGGACCCGACGCTTTGCTTATTTTTCTTCAGACGCCAGTGTGTATGAGGCCTAAAGGTCAAAGTGCACTCAAGTGGTTCTCAAAGAATTGGTTGAAAATCATTGGACTGATTCACTCATCAGCAGCTTATACCACTCAAAACATGGCAATGACAATAATGTAATTTCTTCACTTATGCTCCCACCATGGACAATAAATGCCCTAAAACATTCAGCCGAATAAACAAGTTCTACCAACCAAGTGATAAGTTCTTTGGTAACTACTTGACTACATTATTCTGATGACAAACCCATTGCTGTAGTCATTGAGAAATGTAAGCATCCAGCAAGTGCAGTAACTCCTTAATCTTCTCTTAAAACTGTGATATTATGCATGGGTGGACTTAAAGTGGAACTTCGGTCATTTTTTAAAATCTTTCTATCTATTAAATCCTCTGCCCTTGTTGTTTTAACTGTGGATAGTAAAAAAAAAAATTCTGCCAGTATATACCTTATACAGCCCACTTCCTGTTTCTTGGCTGGAAAAAAGCCTCAGTGTTTGACATCATGCACAGCTCTCTCTCTCGCACTCTCATGAGAGTTTGCTAGGAAGGGAGGGGGGTGAGTCATAAGAGGGCCAATGAGAGCCACAGAGCTGGAGGTGTGCCTCTGTGTGTCTGTGTAAATCCAAGAAGTGAACAGGCAGCAGCTTCAGTTGCCCACAGGTAAAATGATTGCAGCCAGACTTAGTGGAGGGAGATTTCTGCAGCATATTTGGCAAGTACAGAATCACAGTATATATAAAATAATATGCAAAGTGGTTAGAGGGAAGCTTCAGAATGGCAAAGATGTTTTTATTACAAATTATGTCAGCAGACTGCAGTTCCTCTTTAAGCCATTAAACATATTCTGATTAATGTAGGTCATATAGAAGTGCATCTTAACACAAAATCAAATATGTACCATATTATAGCTTACCAGTCCTTAAATGTGGTGCATACATTAGTTTTCACTTTTCAGAAGAACAGTTTCTGCAAGAACTGAAAATATCAGGTGATCTTGCAAGAAATGCAACATTCACATCCATTCATGAAAGCTTAAAGAACCTTATATTTTGTTTAAAGGAGTCTCATCAGCCCGCCATTTACTGGAGATAAACAAAGGCAGACATGTTTGAGGTTGTCAGCCTGTGTGACAACCATGGTTGCTTCAGTAGAAACAAAGAGAAACTAGTGTAGACATGAAAGGGTAAGACGTGTTATTCACAAGATTATCTGGTGAAAAAAAGCCTTAATAAACTATTTTAGGGTCTGGTAAGCTGCAATTTATTACATTTTGGTTTGGGGTTTAGATAGACTTTAGCCACCATCTTCCTCAAAACTAATTTCCTGAATATTGTAGATATTGAATATTGTGGTTGATGCTATTTTATATATGATAAACCAATGGTAAACTTAACCACTTGCCAACCGAATCGGCATCTGACGGCGGCAAAGCGGCTCGTTCCCGCAAATCGCCGTCATACGACGGCGGCTGCGGGAACGAGTTTAGTGAGCGCGCGCGCGCCGCCGGAGGCGCGCCCGCGTGCTTACTGTGTTCGGGGAGGGCCAGGGAGCGGGTGCGGCGGCTTCGATTGCCGCTGGCTACCCGCGATGGCCCCCCCGGAGCGAAGGAGCGGAGGTCCGTGTATGTAAACCCCTTCACTGCCAATGGCATTTACACAGTAATCAGTGCATTTTGATAGCACTGATCGCTGTATAAATGGCAATGGTCCCAAAAAAGTGTCAAAATGTTCCGACATGTCCGCTGAAATATCGCAGGACCGCAAAAAATCGCAGATCGCCGCCATTATTAGTAAAAAATAAAAAAAAATAAAAACCCCAAAAATGAATTCTCATCATCCGTAAACGCGACCACTTTTGCGCAAACCAATTTTTTTTTATCGCAAATATGAGGAAGAATATAAATCGGCCAAAAAAGGTGAAAAAAAATGTTTTTTTATATTTTTTTTTTGGATTTGTATTTTAGGAAAAAGTAAGAAAATTGGATTTTTTTGCAAAATTGTTGCTCTTCTTTTGTTTATAGCGGCGATCAGAAATGACGCAGAGGTGATCAAATACCACCAAAAGAAAGCTCTATTTATGGGAAAAAAAGGACGCAAATTTCGTTTGGGTATAAGGTCGCACGACCGCGCAATTGTCAGTTAAAGCGACGCAGCGCCGAATCGCAAAAAGGGCTCCGGTCCTAAAGCTGGAAATCCTTCCGGGGCTGAAGTGGTTAAAGAACTAGATTTTGCCCCCAATTTGACAAATCAATGTAACTTTCCAATTTGCTAGAAAAACTTTGCATGTCCAGGCTGATCCTTCCACCCTTACAAAAGGAAAGAAGCTGTAAACAGTGTAAGGCTGGGTTCACACTATCCAAAACACAAAAGCGGTCAGACTTTTGATCCTACTTTGCCCTGCAACATCGGTTCTACTTCTGTCCTACTTTGGTCATAATTCCATCCGACTTGAATGAACAAGATAAGATTTTGCTCCGACTTTGAGATAGTGACTTGTTCTTTGACCAATCAAAACAATCCCAGTGTGAGATAAATTCCTTTTACTGCTGCTGTAATCATCAAGTTGGATGTCACAAGTCGGATGGTTAGAACAAGGATCCGACTTTGATCCTACTTCAATGATATTCAATAGGCTGAAGTAGGACCAAAGTCGGACCAAAGTAATACAGGAACCTTTTTCAAAGTCGGACCGACCAGTTAAGCACTTACCGACTGCCCGCCGCAGCGTGACGGCGGCAAGGTGGCTCGTTATCGCAAAACGCCATCACAGGACGGCAGCTGCGATAACCAGTAAAGTGAGCATGCGCTGTGTTCGGGGGGGGCCAGGGAGTGGGTAGGGCAGACTCGATCGCCGCCAGCAACCTGCGATGGCCCCCCGCACTGATAGAACGGAGGTCCGTGTAAGTAAACACGGATCTCCTTTCTGTTAGAGGGGGAAGGGCTGTGATCACAGGCTTCCTGTATATGGAAGCCGTGATCACTCCATTCCCCCAACCAGGTCAGCCCCCATACAGTTAGGACACGCCCAGGGAACTCAGTTAACCCTTAGAGCGCCCCCTCCAGGTTAACCCCCCTCACTGCCAATGGCATTTACATAGTAATCAGTGCATTTTTATAGCACTGATCACTGTATAAATGCCAATGGTCCCAAAAAAGTGTCAAAATGGTCCAACATGTCCGCTGCAATATCGCACGCAGTACCGCTAAAAATCGCAGATCGCCATTACTAGTAAAAAATAAAAAATAAAAAACAGAAATTAATTCTCATCATCCATAAACACGGCAACTTTTGTGCAAACCAATCAATAAACGCCGATTGTGATTTTTTATGAGGAAGAATATAAATCGGCCAAAACCAATGGAAAAAAAATGTTTTTTTATACTTTTTTTTGGATTTGTATTTTAGCAAAAAGTACATTACCATGGCCTTATACATTGATTTGTATTTGTTTGTTTTTCCTTTCCATTAGAGGTTTTTTTCTCTTTTTTTTCTCTTTTTTTAACATTTGGCTAAAACAGTTTTTATTCAGTACTGCTTGGACCTTGAAGAAGGGGAGATAGCCCGAAAGCTTGTCCTGAAAAATTTTATGTTAGTGCAAATAAAAAAAAAATAAAAAAAGTATCAAGGACAGTACTCAGTTTTCTCTGGCACTATTGCACTAATACGGCTACAATCACTTCAAGCAAAAAGTAAGAAATTTGAGTTTTTTTGCAAAATTGTCGCTCTTCTTTTGTTTATAGCGGCGATCAGAAATGATGCAGAGGGGATCAAATACCACCAAAAGAAAGCTCTATTTGTGGGAAAAAAAGGACGCAAATTTAGTTTGGGTACAACGTCGCACGACCGCGCAATTGTCAGTTAAAGCAACACAGTGCCGAATCTCAAAAAGTGCTCTGGTCCTAAAGTGGGAAATCCTTCCGGGGCTGAAGTGGTTAAGACGGCTCTCATAGGGAAACATTGATTGCATGATGTCATGCGACTTGTGCTCACAATGTTGTTCTGTTTGTTGGACAAGCACTTTCTATAGACGTTAGTGTAATGCTGGCCACACATGCTGCAATCTGACTGTATAATATTGGAAGCATATTTATAAAGTGGTGAATGCAACATAGCCACATACACACTGTTGAGACATTCACAAAAAAAAAATATTAAACAGAAAGAATCAACAGAACATTTGGTGGAGCACACAACATTCATCAGTTGATGTGTTTACACAGTCAGGTCCATAAATATTGGGACATCGACACAATTCTAATCTTTTTGGCTCTATACACCATCACAATGGATTTGAAATGAAACAAACAAGATGTGCTTTAACTGGAGACTTTCAGCTTTAATTTGAGGGTATTTACATCCAAATCAGGTAAACGTGTAGGAATTACAACAGTTTGTATATGTGCCTCCCACTTTTTAAGGGACCAAAAGTAATGGGACAATTGGCTGCTCAGCTGTTCCATGGCCAGGTGTGTGTTATTCTCTCATTACCCCATTTACAAGGAGCAGATAAAAGGTCCAGAGTTAATTTCAAGTGTGCTATTTGCATTTGGAATCTGTTGCTGTCAACTCTCAATATGAGATCCAAGGAGCTGTCACTATCAGTGAAGCAAGCCATCATTAAGCTGAAAAAACAAAACAAATCCATCAGAGAGATAGCAAAAACATTAGGTGTTGGCAAAGCAACTGTTTGTAACATCCTTAAAAAGAAAGAACGCACCGGTGAGCTCAGCAACACCAAAAGACCCGGAAGACCACGAAAAACAACTGTGGTGGATGACCGAAGAATTCTTTCCCTGGTGAAGACTAGAACCAGAGTAGACAGGTATCCTACAACAAGGTCTTGACACTTCCGAAAAAATCTACAACAAACCGTTTGAGATTAGACCGGAAGGACAAAAACTCCGAGTGGTTACCAAATGTAGAACACCACTTGGGAGACATAAGTACGACTACTTCAGAAGAGAACTAACAACTGAAACTGTGGGTATGTGGATGGAGGACCTCTCACAAGAACTAGACCGGTTGAGAAGACTTCCCACAAAAGAAGTGGTCCCTTTCTTAAGAAGCCAGTAGGTGGTGTCAACAAAAAGCACCAGAAGGCCCAGAAAACCACAACGACTCGA
>BLSH010217990.1:777349-794135 GCA_018402905.1 Glandirana rugosa
AGTATAAAAATCGAGATTTTATATCATAAGTGTCTGTGACTCTGAGATATAACGTTTATAATGTAATATAGTTATTACAATTCGAACGAAATTTGTACAGAACCAACAATCAGATGGTTTAGTACATTAAAGCACGTTTATACCTTATGTCGTAACGTTTTTACATGAAGATCGGAGAGATCTACCTCTTTATTAATAAAAGTGTAGGTTTGGACTATTTGTATGTACCTGGTGACCTATATAAGACCGACAAGAACAATTTGTAACCTTTACCATTTGTCTTGTACACGACGAACGAGAACGACTCATTCTGGGGAAAGTGTGAACACGCTCAACAGGACGTTAAAACCTGACGTTTCAGCGTACTGTTCAGCAAGGGGTAATAAAGGATACTCATGGTAAGTATAGACATGTTGAAAGTTCAGGACAGCTGAAGTTTCATCAGGGACGTAATGAAACCAGGTTGAAACTACGTTGAACTCCAGGTATCTGAAGTTACAATTTGGGAGTTTTAGAGTACGTTTAGCGTGGACTTATTATATTTACGCTAAAGACATGGTGAAACATTATACAAAAGCAGGACTTGAAAGTTGTACAGATATGAATGGTACTCATAGGAAATAATGGGGAACGACTTGTCATGCGACTTTGCAGTCCAAAATTGCAGGACAACTCGCACAAGTGTGAAAGGGGTCTTACTCAGCAAGAGCAAGCAGCACATGTTCTGTTTACCATTTCCAATGTTTAACAAGAACAGCCAGAATATATCCAGTGGTCCATGTATGTTTATCAGGTTTGGATGTGAAAATAATTATTTCTCCATCTAGAGAGGCTAGAAGTACATTTTTGCAATGCTGTATTCCATATTTGCACGAAATTACATGATTTGGTAGACTAACAACCAAGACATGTTTAAAGCAAGCTTAACATTATTGATATAATGTAATATTTGCAATATAGAGTCTCAGTGTCTGTGAATACTATATTTTAGAGCTAAAAATATGACGAGAGGTATTTATAGCATATACAGACTGAAGAAAAGTTATCAAAAGATTACCATGAATTAAAGTTATGTGAATTTCAGCATAAAAAGCTAGGTTGTGGTAATATTTTGGTGCTAACCAAAGCTATGCTCTCCATAATTTGAAATGGCTTTTAACATTATTTGTCAGGGTGCAAATAACTATATAAAAAATCTAACAAATGTGTGCATGTATGAATTGTTGACCCTCTCACCTAAAGTTGAGGAGCAGCTGTTTGTATTAGCCATTAAAACACCTACAGCAAGAGAGATGCTTGGCAAGAAAAGACAGAACTCTCACGCAATAATAAAACATCAGACATTTCATATGTGCTTAGGCTGCCCCAACATGGATTGAAATTCAAGTGGTTCAGCAGGGACTGGCCGCTGTTTGATCCATGCGTGGGCACTATGGTTGAACAGAAGTCCATCTTCCAATTTGCCTCTATTCAACGGCCCTGTTGGAAAATTTCTGCTATAGCCTGCAACACTGATTTGTGTCTACTGATGGCAGGGAATTCTCCCCACTGCCAGAATACAAAGACACATTGGGGAGGGGAATTGGATCATCATTTTTTGCTCAACTTGCTGGTTGAACAAAAAAAAAAAACTGACTCATCTACGGTCAGCTTTAGTAGTCTGTCTCTACTACAGATGTCATGGGACAACAGGCACAGCATTGAAAAAACGTACCACAGAAAGGACTGTCTTGTGGACAATGCAGATAGCAAGTGCAGAAGATGTTGGAGCACAAAATTAGCAAAAAGCCAGAAGCTAGAGGGCTCTGCGCTCACAGAAGTTCAACGCAAAACTCCAGAAGCTGTTGGATCAGGGAAATGGCACATGCTTTTCTATTATATGTTCTTCAACAGTGAAACAAAAAAATGCTAATTATCAGTAATACACTAAGGACTGAGACTCACATGTGATAAGTAGATGGTAAGGGTTGATTACTGAGGTCCAAGCTCTGATTACAGGAATCAGCAACTTTCTTTATGAGATTCAACAGGTATCAATGTTTTGGCCTTTGAAAATTCACTAGAAGGTACATCACTATCGGCTACAACACATGACTGACCTCACAATCTGCATTTTTATCTAAAACATGGTCTGTTATTTAGGAACCTTACATTGTGCTCATTCACAGTTTTCCTTAGTATATACTGAATAAATGGTGGTTAAATCAAATGCACATATTTTCACTCAAACCAAATTTAACAAATTCTGAGACATTCACTCAAAAAAATGTTTATTGCTTAAATGTTGCTGCACATATATTTGGTGACTCTTAATCAACAGGCAACTTAACATAGCACAAACAAACATTCTTCTTCTTGGGATTGTGTATGTCAAATGTAGTATGCAAATAACATTCACCTTGCTGTGCTCAATCGTATTGGTCAGGACAACTTTTTAAAATGAGGCAAGGACCCAGTGGCCTGTGCCTACTATGGCAGGATATTTTGAAAGCAAAGGTTATAGGGTCCTGAAAGTGCATGGACTGAGACTAAGGTAAATTAAATAAAGGATACATTTGGTTGTTGGACTTACCCTTTCCCTCCCTCCCACTGTGATGATCTAACCAACCAGACTCCTCCAGATGCTCACATAGTTCTTGCATCCAGTCCACCAGCATTCTGCCGCAATTTTTACTAGGTTAGGGGAGGTCAGCAGCACTGTAACTAAATGGCTTGTTTTGTGGGTAGTTTGGGGTCTTTGGAATAACCCAAAATGGAGCCAATACATGACGCATGTGCAGTAGTGGCAGCAAGGTTGTGTCACTACTACAACATTTAAATGTAGACCAGCAGAACCTACAACAACATCCAGAGTGGTCCTCACTCTAATCTCCAACCTGCAAGCTCACACCACCAACCGCTTACCTCTGCTGCTGGCCGGGAGGACTTCATCTGGAGTTAGAGCTGTCAGTTCCCACAGAAGCACCACTAACCACTGTGCCTACAGCCATCCTTCTCCCCACCATTTCACTAGAATGCCTCCTTCCCCGATGTCACCACTGTGCTTCTCACCACTATGGCTGAAAACTCCCCACTACTGCACCTTTATGCCACACTGACATACAATCCCATCACTGTGTCTGACTCCCCTCTTGCTCTCACCACCTTTCCCATATGCCCTCACTTCAAATGCCACTGCACCAGTGCCTGCTGCCACTGCACCAAGGCTTGCCACTGCACCAAAGCTTGCTTCAACGCACACCACCGCTGTACCAATGTGCACTTCTGTGCTTCCCACCACTGCAGTAACACTCCCTTTGCAAATTCATCACATTCACCCATCACACTTTTGCTATTGACAATTAAAATTAAATTAGTGATTTTATTCTCAGTTTAACCTTTCCTAAAAATCACGTAATCCACAGCACACTTGTTATCAGAAGCACACAAAAACCCAAGAGTGACGATTAAACATAGCGCACTGCGCTGCGCATGCCACCATACGGATTTCAACTGAGAGACCAAGACATAGGCATTGGCTGTCACTCACAGTCATACAGAAATAACGTAAATACGCTTCTAAGGTGTTGAATTCATCTCTAGTGGGCAGTGGTCAAGTGATCCCCTGCAATCATGTGATGGCATCACGCTCTGCCTAAGGCAAACTGTAGAAATGCCATTAAAGAGATCATGCGAGACTTGAAAACCTATTCATTGCCAGGGAAAGACAACATTTTGCACCGTCACAGATGGAAGGGGGGAACCTTCAGGGGAAAAGGTAAACTATCAAATTGACAGAAAGCTGTAACTTACATGTTAATACAGGTGCTGATGTTATTTACTTTATTTATGCTAAATAATAAATGTTTTAAAAGGTACATTATATTCACTATTACAGTTTGCTGAACAGGACTTGGCCACAGGTTCAATTTCAATGTATTACATATGAGTTGATTGCCAGTAAACAAAATTGCTCAACAGCCTGAATGAAGAACTGCACCTGTAGATTAGCCCTAAGGGCTAAAATACATTTGGGTAATGTATACAGTTTGTAAAAAACACTACATGTTACACACACCACATTGAGAATGCTATGCTCTATCCTATTCCGTGTTCTAAGTGCCAGTTACAAAACAGTTAAAAATAACTTTAAAGGGAAACTGTGAGGGAAGACATATAAGTGCTGTGTTTGCTTATTTGTTTTTGCAGGCAGCAAAAGGTGCAGGTTCAAGAGCTGCAATTCCCTGATACTGACTTTACCAATTAGTGAGTTATGCTGCATGTGTGTGCTATCATACAGATTGAGTTTCTGAGTCAGAAGTTCCATGTGAACATCCAACAAACTTAAAGAGGAAGTAAACCCAGATTGGGTTTACTTCCTCAATATAACCCTGTAAAGTAGAAGCATAATGGGCTACTATGCATCGCATAGAAGCCCATTATGTGCCACCTACCTGGAAACAAAGCCTGCTGCGTTCAGCGATGTCCCCTGTGCTGGCGGAGTCCATTTTCAGCACCTCTTCCTTCCGGGGCCACGACTCTGGCGCTGTGAGTGGCCGGAGTTGCGTGACTTCACTCCCTAGCATTCGCGCGGGAGCCGCCAGTCACGGCACAGGGTCAGTGGAGAAACGGCATGGAGGCCGTTTCTTCACTGTGCATGTGCCGACATAACGTTGGCACATGCAAAACACTGCATATCTTCTGAATCGTGCAGGTTTGGGAGATATGCAGTGCACCTACAGGTAAGCCTTATTATAGGCTTTCCTGTAGGTTAAAGTGGTTGTCACAGGTTGACAACCACTTTAAAGCAACCCATTTGAGAATTTGGGGAAATCATGCTTCTCTGATTCTCCGACCTGTAGTTCCAAGTTTGGCACATTGTCTATACAACAGCACATGAAATCATCATAACTGACCTGGAACAAGCATAAAAGACAGGAGTTTGGAGCTCACTGCTTGCTTATCTCATTGACTCACCAAGGCTGGTCATACATTATACAATTTTCTTCAATTTCCTGAAGATTTAACTTCAACTATGTAGTGCAAGGCCCTGCCTCCATACAAATTGAAAGTGTTTCGGTTTGACCTCATATTATATGGTTTTGGTGAATCTAAAGAAAAATTGTACAAAAAAAAAAAAAATTGTATAATGTATGGCCATCCTAAGTAGTAAAGTCAGGTTTAAGATGAAAGCACAGAAGCCTGCAAGATTACAAAAAGCACAGCAATGGTAGCCACCATGTTTCTTCACTCACAAATTCACTTTAAAATTGAAGTTTAGGTATGATTGTTCTTGCATGGTTACATTGTTCCAGCTTGGACCAATGTATGTATCCATATCGCATACCTGACTGATGCCTTTGGAAGCTGCATATAAATGCAGTAGTCGCTGCTGCTGCAGCAGTCTACCAGGTCATCCTGATGGCTGCTCTTCTTCATAGTAACCACAGGGGGTTACTCACTTAGCACTGCTGGCAATCAGAGAATGCCTTGTATTTTTTCAATGAATACAAGGCATTCTCTGATTGGACAAAGTGGAGAGGTTGGTGATGTCACGCTCTGCAACTCTTATAATTTAGGAATGCATTGTAGTATAAAAAAAATAATATATATATATAAATATATATATATATATATATGGAGTTCTCTGAAAGACAGCAGTGCTGAGCTAGAAGCCGATTGGCAATGGACCCGGAAAAAACTGCTGCTGTCACTGTAGTAGCAACGACTGCTAGAGCGATTTGTAGCTTATGCAAGGTTTCGGTCGTATATGAGATATGCATACTTGAATTGGTCCAAGTTGGACCAATGTAACTATGCAAGAAAAATAATACCTAAACTTTAGAGTCAAATTGTTTTGTTCTCTAAATTGGTACAGGAGGTCACAACCAGAAAGTGTTTACATCCATAACAAACATAGGCAAGACACGTTTTACTGACAACACATAAAACTTCAGTATTTTGCTCAAGCAAAACATAATTCACTAAAGTATTAGGCAAAGTGCTTTGAATAACCATAAAAAAAGGAAAAGGCGGTTCAGGAAACCACCTGATAAAACACTGAATTATAAGATTTTTTTTGTTGTCCAATGGGTGCTCATTAATCATTGGGTACAAGCACAGATATCACTGAGCTGATTTAGTGTAGATGTTTTCATGATGGGGCAGGAAATTCATGTTCATTTCAAATGTTCTTATATTTTGGGGTAATAAAAAAAAAATAAAACCAGAGTTTCTAGAGCTTGCGTTAAATGTATCAGAAGACAGATTTGCCTATTGTACATACAGGGTTCGCTCTCTTTCTAGACTGAACAAAAAGGTAAATGCAGCGTTTTTCTATATGCATTTATCAATCTGAGAGTTCAAATGTCCTTGTGTGCATTGAACATGTAGCCGGCAATAATTGTCTATGAGAGTTTCAATAGCAGCACATTTATGGATGACTTTGCTCTGAATTTTTAGGGAAATCTTGATGGAGCTTTGTCAGTTAATAATAAAACACCTGCTTGCACCTACCCTAAGGCTAGGGCTATGCTGCCAATTAAATTTAAAATTTAGATTCAATTTAAATTTCTATGCTACTAAAAGAATTAGCAATTTGATAATAATCATATTAATCAAAAATGTATTGAATTCAGTGTGTTGTACACAAGCAGTAGCAATAGCAAAGAGAGTTACTCGCCAGTGCAGTCATGTCCTAAATCGCTCCTGGTACAAAAATCATTGTTAGTGCTACTGCAAGAGAATGCTGGGAGATGAATCGCTCTGTCACGCCACTGATAGTCTCTTGTGTAACTGCTTACATCTAATCTCATGAGATTTCCAGTGTGTGACTGAACTATTAAAATCACCAGCATAGCAATAGCATGTCAAAAATTGTGCAATGAAAAACTAAAGTGGACAAAAGGTAGCTTACTTAATAAGGCAAACACTAGTAGATGTAACCCACAGCCACTAACCAGCATCACTTGTACTTGGTTCTGATTGCTCTAGACCAGTGATGGCGAACTTAGGCACTCCAGATGTTTTGGAACTACATTTCCCATGATGCTCAACTACACTGCAGAGTGCATGAGCATCATGGGAAATGTAGTTCCAAAACATCTGGAGTGCCAAGGTTCGCCACCACTGCTCTAGGCTGATTATAGGTGAAAAAGGATTACCTGCTAGGTATACGAGTCTTGCAAGGTGACCTGCCCTTTCTTAAAGTAATCACTACTACTTACCACTAGGGATGACCTCAGGCATTTGTGGATCCTAGTCCTAGCCCACCTGAACAAACCCGCTAGGAAGCTGTCACTGTACTGGGCCAATCATACGTTGCCAAGGTATTCCCCTCCCCTTGTATAGTGGCTGGAAATGCCATGGTTGCTTATGATTTGCCCTGTACAGTGACAGCTTGCTGGCGGGCTCACTCACGTAGGTTCAGACTAGGATTTCAACACTGCCAAGCTCATCCCTACTAACCACCCCAGCTGTTGTTCCCAACCCAGTGAAATAATAAAATCATTATTCTCTTTCTCTGGAAAGGGGCACAGTCTATTATTAGCAGCAATATATTTCCCAGCATGCTGAGAAACACTTCCTTATTAAGCATGCCCAAAAGATAAAAAAAAGATAAAAAAATTGATTTTTGTGTTTATAAAGAACAAAATATTGTGCTAATGATCAAAAATCAACAGAAATTTTGATCCCAAAGGTGTCTTGTGTGTTACTGCAGTGCAATACATAAATATAAAGGTAACAGCTAAATGGAGGAAACAGGACATACATTAAAGCCTTTGGTACAGTACATTTAAATCCCAATGTTGCACATATATACGTAACAAAAATATATATTAAGTAACACAGTAAAAAATAAAGCTTGCAGCGTAATTTGAGATAGGACAATGATATGACGACAATGCTGAGCTGGTAACTGATACAAAAAGATGCACAGTTTCAATTCTCCCAGTCCATCACAACATCAATTAGCAGCACTGAGACAAGTTACAGACTTCTACTTACAGAATGCCAAAGACCAAAAAAAATATTTTTGCATCTAGATTGTGTCTTTTTCCTCTAAGACATATTGCACTGAATCTGTGTATGGTTCAGATTTGAACAGAACTTTTTCAACATAATGCACTTGTGTAGAACAGAAGACTAAGAACACATTTTTATAAAAATAGAAATAAAATATTCCAAAGAGACCAAGTCTTTCATTGGTCGACGTACTGCAATATCTCTTGATATAGAGTCTTTCACATTTTGTTCACTCCATTCTTCTGTGTAGAGCTGTCATTTGAGGCTTCTTCTACTACATGGATTTCTTTGTGGAGTTACATGTTCCTACATTTTCCAGTTTCTGGAAAATGTCTAAGGCAAAACAATCTTGCATCTGGTATAATGCAGGCCTTTGGAAATCTTCTTTTGCTGAAAAAAATATAAGACATGTAAGAAATAAAGAAAAAAAAGGGGGAATGCTACTATGAAGAACAGTAATTAACAGATACAAATACTATTTCAGTCTATAAACATTTTATTAATGAAGCCAGAGTTCCCCAGGTTAACCCGTTCCCGACCGCGCACTGCCTATTTACGGCGACAGCATGGACGCATACCGCAAATCGCCATAAATAGGTGGCAATTTATGGACAGGCAGCTAGGGGGCGCTCGTGCCCGCCGCACTCTGGAGGAGTGTGCCCGAGGGAAAGAACGGGGAACCGCCGATGTAAACACGGCGGTTCCCCATTCTGACAGGCGGCATCTAAGAGATCTACTGATCCCTGTCACTGGGATCAGTTAGATATCTTATGCCCCTGACAGCCCAGCCCCCTCACAGTTTGAACACCCCCAGGGAACACAGTTAACCCCTAGATCACCCCCCAGGTTAACCCCTTTACTGCCAGTGACATTTTATAGAGTAATCAGTGGACATTTACATTTCTGATTGCTGTATAAATGTCATTGGTCCCAAAAAATCTTAAAAAATGTCCGACATGTCCGTCCCAATATCAAAGTCCCTATAAAAATCGCAGATCGCCGCAATTACTAAAAAAAATAAAAATGTAAAAAATGCCAGAAATGAATACTCATGGTTTGTAAACGCGGCAACTTTTGCGCAAACCAATCAAACGCTGATTGTGATTTTTTTAAATAAAAAATATAAGGAAGAATATAAATCGGCCAAAACTGATGAATACATTTGTTTTTTATATATATATTTTTTATTTGTATTATAGCAAAAAGTAAGAAATATTGGTTCTTTTGCAAAATTGTAGCTCTTTTTTTGTTTATAGCGGTGATCAATTTTGTTTGTGTACAACATCGCACAACTGCGCAATTGTCAAAGTTAAAGCGACGCAGTGCGGAATCGCAAAAGGTGCTCTGGTCCTACAGTGGGAAATCCTTCCGGGGGTGAAGTGGCTATAGGGAAACATCAGTTTATAATTTGCCAAAGACATACAGCATTCAAAGTACAGTTTGTGCACCTAAAACTAATTTATCTGCACTCAGTTTTGGAAATTTACTTCTGAGAAAATAGGCCTATTTACAAATTACAATCTATGCTATATCAGTATATATCCCTATCACGAATGTGTCCACATATTTATATATCTATGTGCCACCTACATATCATACAGCAATTTACAGGGTACTGTAAAGTAGACATAAACACAACAGTAAAACACCTCTTGTCTTAGTGTGGCTACATTCATTCCTGCACTTTATCTATGGAGGAACAACCACCCTTGGGCAGCAGCAGAGAATATAGTGTTAATTGTACTAGTAAATTTAGATTGACTTGATAAAAGTGACTAACAAGTTAAATCTGACACTTTATAAGTAGCTACAGCAATCATTATCTTTTTCTTTTAAGATAAAGGTTTTACATAAATGCATAAAAGCTCACCATTGTAAGAGCCCCTGTCAGTATGAAATGGTTTGCTCAACCCCCTAAATGCCACAGGGGTTATCAGGGTAGAGAACAAGGGGTCAGCAGGGAACAGGACAGGGGTCTGCAGGGCAGTGTACAGTGGTCAGCAGGGCAGTGTAGGGAGGTCAGCAGGATGGAGAACAGGGGTCAGCAGTGCAGAGGATAGGGGTCAACAGGGCAGGAGACAGGGGTCACTAAGGCAGAGAACCGGGGTCACAAGGGCAGAGAACAGGGGTCACAAGGGCAGAGAACAGGGATCAGCACAGCAGAGGAATAGGGGTCAGCAGGGCAGAGGACAGGCATCAGTAGGGCAATATACAGGGGTTAGCAGTGCAGATGACAAGGGTCAGCAGGGCAGTGTACAAGGGGTCAACAGGGCAGTATACAGGGGATCAGCAGGGCAGTGGACAGTAGGGCACTGTACAGGGGTCAGCAGGACAGCGGACAGGGGTCAGCCACGCACTGTACAGGGGTCAGCAGGGCAGAAGACAATGATTAGCAGAGAAGGACATGGTCACTGCTGGCAGGGCACCCAGGAGGGCTTCCCATCCTATCTCTGCACTGCACACAGTCTGGGCACTCTGCAGATCTCCTCCTCTCTACACAGCACATACAGTAGCTGAGATTGGATTCCTTTACAGACACATCTTCAATCTGCACAGTGCGTAGCTGTGGGGAGGAGATATTTTGAATGTCTGTGGGCAGTGCCAGAACAAGGTCATCTAAAGCATAAATTCCGCCGACAAGCCAAAATTCTCTCCAAACAAAAATGCAAAAATTACCCCTCCATCCAGTCCAAATCCCTACAAATCTTTGCTCCCCCAATCCTGACTCCTAGCTTAAATACCCCCAATTCATCCCTCCTAGTACAAATCCCCCCAAATCCCTCCTCCTAGCATGATACCAATCAAATTAAAGAGGGGAGGTAGGGGAAGGGGGGAACGGGCATGGACCTATTGGCCAGAATATCAACTGGTCAGGTCTAAGGTAGGAGCTCCAACTCATCCAACTTAAGGATGGAGTTCACCAATGAAGGACCAAATAGTGGTTCAAAAAAGGCAAGAGGTGAGGAAATATGTCCTCAAAAAAGGGTCCATACCTCAAAGGAAAGAGGTGGGAACAGACAGCAGAGTACTCCTTAAATAAACTTCATTGAAAAATGCACACATCAATATATAAAATATAAACATTCACAATGGATGGTAAGCTTACTTAAGGAGTGCTCCGCTGTCTGTTCCCACCTCTTTCTTTTGAGGCATGGACCCCTTTTTTGAGGATATCTTTCCTCACCTCTTGCCTTTTTTGAGTACCAATCAAATTACTCTTCCCAGCACAAATCCCCTGCCACTCAAAGCCCCTCCTAGCAAAAATACCCCCCCCAATCCCTCCTTCTAGCATAACACCCCCCTCAATCCCTCTTTCTACCACAAATCCCCCCCAACACAAATACTCTCCCACCAAATCCTCCCTCCTAGCACAAATCTCCCTCAAATCTCCCTTCCTAGCACAAATCGTCCCCTCAACCCCTTTCCCAGCACCCGCCCCCCCTCCTCTGAGCCCAAATCCTATCTAGTGGTCTCGGCCTGGATTGGGAACCACTCCTTATTTTCTAGTGTAGAGATATTTTTATTTTATATTTTATATTGATTATTAGAATAGGCCATTGGTTCTTAACCACAGTTATAGCTGTATAGCGCTCACCCCCATTACCTCTCAGAAAAAGATAGTCCCAGACCTCCATCCGAGCTGCAAACTCATACAAAAGGCTGCAAAGGGCCCTCTCTTTAATGAGGGTAAATTGAGAAAATCACTGATAAGCATACTATGCCATGGTATCATATGTTTCTTGTCCCTGTCTCTCATCCAATAGCAGGGTGGATAAAAATCGATGATTTAAAAAAAAAAAATTTTTAAAAATCAGATTTTTTTGATTTAAATCGATTTATTGATTATTATTAAATGTATTTTAATAAAATGCATTTGAAGTAATCCGTCTAAAGACAGTTTTCTATTCAAAATACATTAAATCGGAGTTCCACTCACAAATACATCTTTATATATTTCAAATCCTCTATGCATGATGAATCACTTTTGGGAAAAAAAAAAATTATACTCACCCTAAGTGCCCTATTGCTATGTGGTCCCTGTAGTCTTCCACTTCCTGATCTGCGGCACTCTGCATCACTTTCTGCCTCGCTTGGGCTCATGGGAGATGTGAGTCATAATTTCCCATGAGTCAGTGGGCATCCCTGAGCTGTAAAATTTTGTTATTTCCAGACAGGAAATGGTGCAATTTTGTGGGGGGGAGAGACATGTTATCTATGTTGCCATAACAACAGGGCGGGACCTTCCCCCATTGCCACCCGTTGTTATGGCAATGAGACATAGACTTGAGTTACCCAGCATGCACTTTATCCAGGAAGAGACTCAAGGAGGGTGCGAGTGGGCTTCACATTCCCACAGCTAAGATGGGGACTCCCAGTAAAGAAAAAAATCAGCAATGTAAGTACAAAATAAATAGGAAGACTACCCGGATTTAAAGCTATCAATTACTTTATTTATGTAATGAATACTAACTAGGTGGATGCCAGAAAAAAAAAAGTATGTGGGCGGAGCTCCACTTTAATAATTTAGTTTATTCAGCATGAAATGGAGCTTGGTTATGTAGCACGAAGTTGTATTTTCTGCAATATTTACATTTTTGGTAAACTCATTCAATGAATCCAAGAGAGCTGGGAGAAATTTGGGCCCTTTTTCCCCAGACCCTCCCATCCTCTGAGGTGCTCTCCCTCTACAGGCCTTCACATAGGTCTACGTTTTGCAATGTTTGAATGCCCTGATGTTATGCTTAATATGTTATATAGTTTACCATATAAGGTTCCATAAGTTTATACCACTCCTCATGCGCATTCCAGCTTCTACACTCCTATGAAAATGGGGAGTAGAGAGGGCACTAGCAGCATGTGCCTTTCTACTGCCTTCCACTTTACCCACAGAGAATGTATTAAGGTAAAAAACTTTCAGCCTTCAGAACCAATTTAAGTCAATCTACTGCAAGACAACCTTTTCTACAGATCCTTAAAGCAGAGCTCCACCCAAAAGAGGAAGCTCCGCTTGTTTGCATCCTCCCCCCTTCTGCTGCCATATTTGCCACCTTTCGGGGGGAGGGTGAGTGGGCACCTGGTTTTGACAGGTACCCACTCCCACTTCTGGCTGATCTTGCCGCGGCAAAGTCACCCGCAAGTTCGGCCCCTCCTCCTTCCCCCACCCCCAGGCCATTCAGTAAGCGCAGTGCACAGTAGGGAACCAGCTGTGAAGCCACAAGGCTTCGCTGCCGGTTTTCCTTACAAGAAATGGCAGCAGCAGTACCCAAGAGCTGATTGAAAAATCAGCTGGGGTGAAGACACCACTGGATTTGTGGACAGATAAGTGTCCTAATATTAAAAGTCAGCAGCTACAGTATTTGTAGCTGCTGACTTATTTTTTTCTGAAGGAGCTTGGAGCTCCTCTTTCACCAAAAGACCCAATGACGCCAGGAACCATACTCTCCTGCTTTTCTATGAGGCATTTAATAAACCTGATAAACTGTTCGTCAAGCCCCTTCACAACAGAAATAGTTTTGCAGCTATCCCCATTCTGAAGAATTCAAACGTATGTGTCCCATATTACCCAATTAAGTTGCTAAATTGTTCCAGTTCTTTTATGGAAAGCTTTATAACATTCCTGGTCATTTTTGTGATATGGAAAATAATATAAGAACACACATACAAGAAACTGTTTTTCCTATAATCCCACTGCTAGAAGTAGAAGCAATAGAACAACTTTTTCAAGAGAAGGTGGCAATCACTATTAGCTCCTTAAAGAAGAGCAAAAGTCCATTCCCAGATGGCTTTTCTCCTCACTTTTAAAACATTTTAAAGGCACACTGTCTCCTATCCTTACAAAAACATACGTTATTCACCTTAATCAGTTGTACCCTCATCCGTTGAAAGCGCACATCATTGTTATACCAAAACTGACCAAGGATCCTCATGTATTTGAAACTCGTTGCTAACAGGCTTAAACTGTTGATCCCTAACATAATCCATGCCTGGTTGTAAGTCCCGCTACAACACTAATAAAACCATTTCTCTAATCAAGTATTTCTAAAGAAACAGTATCACAACCTGCCTTATCTTCGTAGATTCCAAAAAAGTGTTTGATAGGATAGGTTGGGGGATTCTTTTCTAAGAATGGTATCGGATCTAACATCAAAAAATTATGACACTCTCCCATAACCAGGTAGCGAGGATTTGCACTAACAAAATTCTATCAGATCCCCTACTAATTCACAATGGCACCAGACAGGGATGTCCTCTGCTTTACATCGATACTATGTTACTTTTAGTGGTGCATTGTGTAACAACCCTAATGTTTGTGGGATCTAAATTTTGGGCCACCAATATAATTTATCACTCTAGGCTGATGAACTTTTGCTGTATGTCACATGGCCACATACAACAAGAAAACAAGAGATGGACGCACCGACTTAGTGCAATTCCATTAAAATATTTATTTGAGAGTAAAAATGATAAAAAACATTCTCACAAACATAGATGATAAAAAGGCATATCAAAGACCGACCACAATATGAACGGAACGTCTCTAGGACTACTGGGATGCTCCACATATGCAAGGAGACCAGAACATGTCCGTAGCGGCCAGGCTAATGGCCACATACTTCACTTCCCTCTATAATCAAGGAGTTTGACAAAGTTGGATCTATTAGTATTTTTAAAGTTAGAAACAGAAGCGCTAAACATTTCTATACCTACATGAGACATCTCCTTTCTCCAGTCAAATTTTTCTTTCCGATGGTAGAAATCTTTAGTCAGATACCACAGTACATATTTTCTCAACAGTTGAAATGACTTAGCAGCAATAAACTATAAACCTATGTTGTGTTTCATCTGCATTTGCGTACATTCTTATAATAAACCTAGATTTTTATGGTCTGGACATAATATAATTAAAATGGATACACCGCCTAAACCATCCCCATTTCTCCACTTCCTGACTTCCTTCCACAAATCACGCGCTTAACTGGGAAATTTATATGGCAAAATAAGAGATCCAGAATACATAAAAATGCCCTAACTCTATTGAAACAAAGTGGAGGACTTCTAGCGCCAGACACCTTATATTCCCGCACAGCTTTTCTAGTTAGAATAACACACTGATTCTAAGACTACAAAACA
Source organism: Glandirana rugosa (assembly GCA_018402905.1). Taxonomy (NCBI): domain Eukaryota; kingdom Metazoa; phylum Chordata; class Amphibia; order Anura; family Ranidae; genus Glandirana; species Glandirana rugosa. The sequence goes on from BLSH010217990.1 coordinate 792,485, forward strand.
GTAGGTAAAACTGAAGGAGGACCTCACCAATCCGAGTCTTGGTTCTCCCGTTGGGATACCCTAGCCTTTTACTCGGACACACATATCCTCCAGGTATTCCAATTTATTCTACATATCAGGGATAGATATTTGACCAAACCCCCCTCCTCTTACTCAAATCCTCTGCTCACGATGTTCTGCAATCATGAGTTTCCACCAGTCTTACATCTACAGTATCTTGTTTTTTAATATGGCATAGATTTGACTGCACCACAATTTGACTCTAAAAAAAGATAAGCACCCTCCATGCAAACATTACTAACTCAAACACAGAAAGCAGACCATCTAGTTTCCACAGTTTAAAGCTTATTATTTGGAGAAAATACCCAGATATGCATAATTATGTGTATACATGGGAAATGGAACTGAGTATCACCAAATAAGATTCTGTCTGGAAAAAAACATTCACCTTTACCCACAAAATGTTGATCTCTTCCAGGGCAGAAAAGCGGAATTACAAAATACTCTCTCAATATGCTGAGCTGCTCTTTGGAAGTGGGGGCGATGTTGATTGTATGGAGTGCATGCCCCCCTAATAACCAGCCCCCTCCATATCACACTGGTTTCTATGACACTTGATACTGAGAGCATACAAACAAATTAAAGAGGGATTAATACATTTTTCTGAGACCACTCCCTAAATAATGGAATGGGCAGACAAATGAATTTCCATATGTCAGATGGGAATGGGTGCTTTACCAGGTCAGAGACACAAATGATCATTTTCTAATAATTTGGTCTGCCAGGGTTCACTACAAGAATGCCCAAGGTTTAGTATTGTTTACTTAATGCTATTAGATATGTATCTGAGGCAGCACATACATTAGCAATTATTTTCCTCCAACCAGCAGGTTGAACAAAAAAAATGACCAGATTCCCCAACCTCATTTGATGTAGATGGGAGAATCACTCCCACTGTGTTATTGCATTCTGCAAGTGAGGAGGCTTCCCCACCATCAAAATACACTGATAAGTGCTGTCCGCTATAGCCAGACACATTGTTCGGTCGGGAAAAAACCTGACAGATTGGTTGTACAAAAGTTGATTGGTAGATCATCTTCTGTACAACCAGCCCACCCATGCATGGATTGAAATTTATACTTGCTAACAAAATCTGTGCTTGTGGATAATCAATATTGATAATACACCCGGTGATCCCTGTAGAGAAATCAATCCAGGGGCCAATGTGTGTATAAGAGGCTGCTGCTACATAAGTAAATACTCATAAATAACGTGAAAACATAAACGCAGCGCCACCTAATGATGATAATGCCAAAATAACATGTATATGTGATACCAATCAATTAAGTGATATAACAATAAACAAAAAACAATCAAAAACAGAATAAACCGTGAACTAACTCGTGCCTCGTGAAATACCTGAAAAGACAAAAACTAACAAAAAACAAATAACAATATAGTGAATTAACTAACCATAGTGTATATGTACAATAAAACCGTAATAGTAGTAATCCACCGCGACGCAAATACAAAAGTGCAATAAATACTCATAAATGAATACATCGTCGTCGGAGAATATGTGTGTAACCGGGGACCTAACTAAAGAGATGTCCCTAGTGGCCCACATAATAGTTATAACTAATAGGTGTTC
>BLSH010217990.1:810056-830940 GCA_018402905.1 Glandirana rugosa
CCCACAGAGCTGCTGTCTTCCCCCCTCCTCTCTCTGCCAGCTGCTGTAGAAGATGTCATGATGGAGAGATGGGAACGGGTCGGTAAATTTGTAATTTACCGGCTCCTTCCTTTTCTGAATGGACAGAGTCAGTGATCGGTACCAATTGGTTCATTCATAACTGAAGCATAGTAAACTGTTTTTTACTATACTTCAGTTTCTGAATGAATGGGACACAACTATTCCTGTCCATTCATTCTGTGCAGCTGAGGCTACAATGATGGAGATTGAGGGCTGAGGTTTGTTTAGACCCCTGATATCTCATCAAAGCCTCAACAGGGCTCCTAAAAAATTGTAAAAAATAATAAAAATAAAATTGTAAAATAAATAAAATGAAATGGTAAAAAAATAATTAAATTAAATAAAAACTACTGACACCAGTGAGGGAACTATCAGGATTGCAAAGGTTGCAATTGTGACCGGGCCCTGGCATTTCACCACCATGGGGAGGCCCAAAGATGGCAGAAAGGGGGCCTGCTGCAGAATTTATGAAAGGGTGCTGCTGTAGGACCGTAATAAAGGGACCCACAACAGGAGTAAAGGGCCCCAGGATCAGGGGGAAGAGGGAAGGGCCCTGGCCAGGGGTCACCCTCATAATTTCTTGCACTGGGGCCCTGAAGGTTCTAGTTACGCCTCTGTCTTACACCTAACCCCCCCTCCCGCCACCCTTTCACTTTGCTTATTTTGTAGCTAGAAGTTGGGATGCCAGATGTAACCTTGGATAGTTGTATTTATTCCACAAGACCTGGTACAGTTCAAAGAAGATGGAAGACCTCAGTCATCTGAGTTTTTTTGTTTTGTTTTTTGCTTTGTGTTCATATTTTCTTTGTACAGTTAAGAACAAGTAAGGTCCAAAGCACTTCTTTAACATCTTATGTGGGAGGGGAGAGTTCCTTCATTATGTCACCAGATATGTTGCACATTAAAACCACTGACATTCCCACACCTCCTTCTGACCAAAGAGCCCAGTGACCTTCAGAGATGGGCAGCAGGGGCATATTTTAGCCCTTGGCTCTCAAAAAATAGTCTGATATCACACTTTCTGGCCATAGGGATAGCGCCATAAAAACTTAGTAATGAGCTAGATTGGAAGAGCAGGCTTTTTTTTAAGCATGTTTAGAAGAAAACCTACAAAAAAGAGGGTTGATGGTTCTACACTCCATTAACAGATGCAATTGGGCAAACTGGGAAAACTTCCAGCAGACAAGGTTTTGGATTACTCAGTCGGCTAAATGCAGTATACATATTATTTTTACGTTATGTAATGGTAGTGGTTTAGCTTGAAACATAATGAAGAAAAAGTTTGGTAGTACTGCCATCTAGTGGTTAAAGTAATTATTATATCACTAGTAATACAGAAAACAATAATACACACTTTGCTATTGTTATATTACTTCTTATGTAATGTTCCTATAGTGTCATATAAGATGCAAGACTCTATTTTTACATTTTTTTTACAGGCTATTCATAGAATATCATATAGCTTGGTCATACAGTTATAGCCAACTATTATAGGATTTCTACAGAACTTTAACATACTGTATATTGCAATATGTTGCTAACAAACATTATATATAAATACTGATAAATACAGTTTAAGGGGTTTATTTACTAAAACTGAAGAGTGCAAAATCTGGTGCAGCTCTGCATAGAAACCAATCGGCTTACAGGTTTTCTTGTCAAAGCTTAACCACTTGCTGCCAAATCACGTACATGTATGCGACTGACTGCAAGAGGTTATACCAGGGTTATGGCTGCAGCTCTCAGCGATAGCCCTGTTGTATTGTTTTTTAGAGCTGGCGAAGCTCTACAAAGTAAAACCAATCCTAGTGGCTAATTAGCCTCTGTATTGCTTTTACAGGAGGTGGAAAGGGGACCTGATCCTACAACTGCACCGGCTTACTATAGAGGTGACCAGATCATCTCCAATCACCTCTATGGTTTAAGAGACTGGAAGCGACAAGCATTTTCGTCACTTCTGGTTTCCCCTGATGTAAACAGCACCATTTTTATATAGTGAAATTATCTGATTACACCGATCTTAGTGTGATCAAATGCTTTTAAGGGCAGAGGAGACATTTGGGGTCTAATAGACCTCAGATCTCTTCATAAGAAGTACCCGGCATTGCCTATTGCTGTCCTAAGTAACTTTCTAGCAAAAAAAATTGATTTCTACATATGAAAACAAAAAGTGTCAGAATAGGCCTGGTCTTCAAGTGGTTAATTGAACAAGCTGCAGTTAGAAGCTGATTGGCTACCATGCATTGCTGCACCAGATTTTGCACTCTCCAGTTTTAGTGAATAAACTCCATAGTGTACATGGAGGGCTGCTATTAGAAATGATGGGGCCCCGTACAGCCTACCTGACGGGGCCCCCATCCCGCAAAATATGAAATTAAATTTTTGCTAGAATGCCATGGTCACAAGGCTTTTTTGCAGCCATGGCAGAAATTATACCCTTGCTACCGCTGCCTTCTGACACCTGTATTTTGTTATACTTTTTAAAATTGCTGAATGGTAATTTTACATTGTGAGACTGCACTGCAACTGTGAGCCAGGTGTTTGGTTTGCAGTTGTAAAGCAGCCCCATTGAACTCAACGGGGAGGTTGATAGGTAATTCTGCATGCCTGCATTAAAAATGCTGCAATTGTGTAGTAAAACATTGCAGCCACAGCGTGTGTACAGCCCTGTCTGACTATATTATTAGGATTTGGGTGTGCAGCCAGGGATAGCGGTAAATATGTGGCTCATCCCCCCCATGTGAAAGAGTCCTTAGGCCGATTTCCCTGAACGTGTGACAAAGTGCACGGGAAACGCATGCTCTGCACACATTTTAGAAATGCACTGAAAACTTGCATAGCGCTTGCGGTACCAATCATTTTTAATGGCACCCCAAAAACAGTTAGCAGACTTGTGTTTTGTCATGTGGAAAACATTCAAAGCTACACTCCTGAAAATGTTCTAGACCTTCCATGGTGTGTTTGTCAAACATAGGGCAGCCCATTTAAGTAAATGGGCTGCCCTATGTATGAAAAACAAGCTAAAAAAAAAAAAATGTGAGCAGGAACATGCGTTCTTACTATGCTGTTTGAATGGGGCCTCAGGGGTAGCATATAGAAATGGCTGGTGCATTGTGGCTGGTGATGTCTGTCAGGTGGAATTCTGAACTTTGTGCAGCTTTATCCCCCCTTTCCCACTCACCCCCTTCCCACAGAAGCAGAGGTGGCTCTAGGCTTTGTGAGGCCTTAGTCAAAATTTAGACATGAGGCCCCACTCGCCCCCTTTGCAGAGGTTAAGGAAGAACCCCGAGGCGGAGTATCTTATTACTGCTGCTGGGACAAAAAAAGAAAGAGAGAGGGATGGAGGGGGGATAAAGGAGGGATGGAGGAAGGAGGAAGAGTACCCCTTACATCAGAATACTCACCGGGAGGCAGGAGAGAGAAGGGAGGAAGTGGATGGATGGATCAGGCTCCATCTTTTCTCTTCTGGTTGCTGGTCTTCAAACTTCCCAGCCACACAACCCCTTCTCTTAGGCAGAACACTGTTAGGAAGTGTAGGCGGGGCAGATACAGGAGGAGAGGGTGGGAGGAGGAGCAGCAGAAGCAGCTCTCTCTCCTCTCCCGTCTGTAGTCTGTGCTGGAGGGGTGGAAACTGTCAATGCAGCACAGAGCTGTCAGTGAGCTCCTGTCCCCCGGCGAACCGGTCCTGATTGCAGCCACAAATCAAAGCACAATGTACTGCTTACAGGCTGGCCGGGACTTGGCACTGTGCTGATGGCAGGCATATCCCTGCTGCCAGCCTCAGAGGCAGCTCTTTAACTAGGCAAATTAGGAGGCCGTGAGGCCCCTGTAAGCGTGAGGCCTTAGGCAACCGCCTAATTTGCCTAATTAAAGAGCCACCTCTGAACAGAAGCACTACAGCATTCAAACCCTACAGTCACTGCAGGTTACAATGCACATAGAACACGGTGTGGAGGTCAGGAGAGCAGAGCTTAGTACTCACGGAGGAGGTGGAGCACAGGCAGAAAACTTCTTACCTCCACGATCTTTCTTCCTTGCAAGCAGAGGCGGCTCTAGGCTTTGTGGGGCCTTAGGCAAAACCTAGAAAAGAGGCCACACTCACACCCTTAATGGGAAAAAGAATTCAAGCGATAAAATAATTAACTTTATAAATTGCATATATCAAGAGCTTTAAAGTGCTGTGTAAGTACTCTCTATCTTGGTGCTGCTGGTGTCAGTGTTAAATTAGGCAGTTGCGAGGCCCCTGTGAGTGTGAGGCCTAAGGCAACCGCCTAATTAGAGAGCCACCTCTGCTTGCAAGATAACACTGCCGATCACAGGGGGAGGGGAGGGGGGGGGGTTTCAGGACCTGGCAGTGTATGGATTTCAAGTCAGAAGCAGAGAGAGACAGTCTGCAGCTGTCCCTGCTGCTTAAAAATCGGGATGCAGCCTGAGAACATGGGGCAGCTTGCTAAATAAGGGGACAGTATTCAAGTAGGTAGAACGGAGGTAGAAAGCTGGCAGCAGTGCAGAGGTTTCACAGGAGTCACAAGGCAGAACAGCCGGCTCTCCTCTTCTGCAGGTGCTCGGGCCCCCCTTCTGGACTGATGATGCTGGGGCCCCCTACAGGAGGGCCGGCTGTACTGCCTTATCAGCGGTCCTGTGTACATGTTATGCTAGCCATACTCCAGTCGAAAAATCATTTGAATGCATTTTAGAAAAACAAACACAGGGTTGTGAGAGCAAACAATGTTGCCATCATGTAATGACCAATTTTCGAATAAATAATTTTTATTATTGCATTATTTTGGTCTCTATTTTTCTTAATTTCATCTTTTCAGGGAACATTCACAGAAAAAATGGGTATATGAAAAGTGTCTGTCTTGATTATTATATGTTTCTTGTGTTTACTATTGCTATGCTCTCTCTCGCTGAATCGGAGATGCTGTGTTTTAAGATAGTGAGGGGAGAAAAGGAACGGCTGTCACTCTCCAGGACGTGATTTCTGGTCGCCATGGCGACCTGGCGCCTGGGGATTGTCGAGGCCTGCTTTAAGATAAAAAACCTTCTGCCTTTACAACCACTTTAACATACTCTTTTAGTAAACAGTTGAGCATAGGTCCATTTGAAATATGTGCATATAATACCTATGCGATCCGATTCCAGTATGGCAAAAAAAAAAAGAAAGGTGCATGCAGAAAAATCAGCACAAAGGACATAACTTCTCCACAGTAGCGGCCCATCCATTGAGGGTGCAACGCCACAGCCTCCCCTATCCATACAACTGCCCCTTCTGTCCATGCATACATATATGTGCCTTATATCATCCCCTAATTGATTGCGCTGTGCAAGCGCTGTGCAAACTGTCAGCGCTATATAAATCCTGTATAATAATAATAATAATAATGCATACAGCCCCTTTCAGGACGCCGGGTGCATGAATTACAGTGGTGGGGGTGTTTTTTTGAAGCACTGATTAGAGCAAGAGGCTCTAATGGGCTTAAAAATAGGGTGAGCTTGGGGCAGAGAGTGTGCACTCTCAGCCCACCTAGGTGTATTACAACACTGATCCTCCACCTGGCCAATCGGGTGCCGGGTCTGAGACATCCGATTGGCTGAAAGGACAGGCGATCCTATTGGACGCCTAGTGTCTAGTAGGGGTGCTGAAATTAATCGATGCATCGCGATTCGGTTGTCCGCGATGTGGCATTGATGCAGGCGACTCAGCGCGACCTCGGCACAACACAACTTGCAAATGGCTTCTGTAATAGAAGTCAATGCAAGTCACACCCAAGTTGTACAGGAACCTTTTTCTAAGTCGACTTGAATTGCTCCGACTTGGAACAGTTCCAATTGCAGTGCATGGAGGCGACTTGTCAGGCGACTCAAGTCGCCTGACAAGTCTCCTATGTGTGAACCGCCCGGATGTCTTCCCAATTTTCAGACCTGTTATTGAAACCCCAAATTACATGTTTAATTAGTAGATTAGTACAGTTATCCTTCATGCAGAGTTATGTAGCAATATACCGCTCGTTACCGCCTCAGCCCGCCGCTGACGTCTGCCGGAGACAAGAGAGGAGTGAGGCGGGCATCGGGCTGAGGCAGTAATGAGTTCCGAGAGAGACACTGCGGTATGTTGCTACATAATTCTGCATGAAGGATAACTGTACTAATGTACTAATTAAAAATGTAATTTGGGGTTTCAATCACAGGTCTGACAATTAGGAAGAAATGAGACACCCCACACCCACCCACTGACACCCCACACCCACCCCCTGACACCCCACTCCCACCCACTGATACCCTTACCAACCCACTGACACCCCACACCCACCCACTGACACCCCACACCACCCATTGACACCCCACACCCACCCACTGACACCCCTCACCACCCACTGACACCCCTTACCCACCCACTGATACCCCTCACCACCCACTGACACCCCTCACTCACCCACTGACACCACTCCACCTACCCACTGACACCCCACACTCACCCACTGACACCCCTCACACCCACTCACTGACACCCCTCACACCTACCCACTGACACCACTCACACCTACCCACTGACACCCCTCACCACCCGCTGGTAGGACAGTGGATGGTGTGTGGATAGTGTCAGTAGGACAGTGGATGGTGTGTGGATAGTGTCAGTAGGACAGTAGATGGTGTGTGCATAGTGTTAGTAGGACAGTGGATGGTGTGTGCATAGTATCAGTAGGACCGTGGATGGTATGTGGATAGTGTCAGTAGGGCAGTGGATGGTGTGTGGATAGTGTCAGTAGGACAGTGGATGGTGTGTGGATAGTGTCAATAGGGCAGTGGATGGTGTGGGGATAGTGCCAGTAGGGCAGTGCATGGTGTGTGGATAGTATCAGTAGGACAGTGGATGGTGTGTGGATAGTATCAGTAGGACAGTGGATAGTGTGTGGATAGTGTCAGTAGGGCAGTGGATGATGCGTGGATAGTGTCAGTATGGCAGTGGATGGTATGTGGATAGTGTCAGTAGGACAGTGGATGGTGTGTGGATAGTATCAGGACAGTGGATGGTGTGTGGATAGTATCAGTAGGACAGTGGATGGTGTGTGGATAGTGTCAGTAGGGCAGTGGATGGTGTGTGGATAGTGCCAGTAGGGCAGTGGATGGTGTGTGGATAGTGTCAGTAGGGCAGTGGATGGTGTGTGGATAGTGCCAGTAGGACAGTGGATGGTGTGTGGATAGTGTCAATAGGACAGTGGATGGTGTGTGGATAGTATCAGTATGGCAGTGGATGGTGTGTGGGTAGTGTCAGTAGGGCAGTGGATGGTGTGTGGATAGTGTCAGTAGGACAGTGGATGGTGTGTGGATAGTGTCAGTAGGACAGTGGATGGTGTGTGGATAGTATCAGTATGGCAGTGGATGGTGTGTGTATAGTGTCAGTAGGGCAGTGGATGGTGTGTGGATAGTGTCAGAAGGACAGTGGATGGTGTGTGGATAGTGTCAGTAGGGCAGTGGATGGTGTGTGCATAGTGTCAGTAGGACAGTGGATGGTGTGTGGATAGTGTCAGTAGGACAGTAGATGGTGTGTGCATAGTGTCAGTAGGACAGTGGATGGTGTGTCGATAGTGTCAGTAGGACAGTGGATGGTGTGTGGATAGTATCAGGACAGTGGATGGTGTGTGGATAGTGTCAGTAGGGCAGTGGATGGTGTGTGGATAGTGCCAGTAGGACAGTGGATGGTGTGTGGATAGTGTCAGTAGGACAGTGGATGGTGTGTGGATAGTATCAGTATGGCAGTGGATGGTGTGTGGGTAGTGTCCGTAGGGCAGTGGATGGTGTGTGGATAGTGTCAGTAGGACAGTGGATGGTGTGTGGATAGTGTCAGTAGGACAGTGGATGGTGTGTGGATAGTATCAGTATGGCAGTGGATGGTGTGTGGATAGTGTCAGTAGGGCAGTGGATGGTGTGTGGATAGTGTCAGTAGGGCAGTGGATGGTGTGTGGATAGTGTCAGTAGGGCAGTGGATGGTGTGTGGATAGTGTCAGAAGGACAGTAGATGGTGTGTGCATAGTGTCAGTAGGACAGTGGATGGTGTGTGCATAGTGTCAGTAGGACAGTGGATGGTGTGTGGATAGTCTCAGTAGGACAGTAGATGGTGTGTGCATAGTGTCAGTAGGACAGTGGATGGTGTGTCAATAGTGTCAGTAGGACAGTGGATGGTGTGTGGATAGTGTCAGAAGGACAGTAGATGGTGTGTGCATAGTGTCAGTAGGACAGTGGATGGTGTGTGCATAGTGTCAGTAGGACAGTGGATGGTGTGTGGATAGTCTCAGTAGGACAGTAGATGGTGTGTGCATAGTGTCAGTAGGACAGTGGATGGTGTGTCAATAGTGTCAGTAGGACAGTGGATGGTGTGTGGATAGAGTCAGTAGGGCAGTGGATGTTGTGTGGATAGTGCCAGTAGAGCAGTGCATGGTGTGTGGATAGTATCAGTAGGACAGTAGATGGCGTGTGGATAGTGTCAGTAGGGCACCATTTTATTCTATAGAGTCTCTGCTAATATATATATATATATTGTTTAGGGGGTTCTAAGTAATTTTCTAGCAAAAAAAGTACATTCTAACTGAAATAGCCAGAAGTGGTTTAAAAGGTAAGGGGTGGAGCCACCTGGTGGCGTCATCCCATGTGACATCACCGACCGGTGCAAGATAGAAAGATCTCCAGAATAGGAAAAAGAAAAAAAAGGAAGTCCAAATCCAATATATTGAGTGTCATGGAAAGGATTTGTGGTGCACTTTGATTTAGATCCAGAAGATTTCGTGAAATCTAGTGATTTTTAGTGACAGATGAAATGCTCACTTACCGACTCCACATGACCCCCCTTTTCAGGGTGGTCATAACACGCTTTCTTGAGCATTTTGGTGTGGACATCAAGGTTCACCAATGGCAACAATGGGTAATGAATGTATGGCAGGGGGAAACCCCAGCTCTGCACTGCTTCTGAGGCAGCTGGAGTTAAGAACACGTGATCGGTGGAGCCCCTCCACGCACGTGCAGCACAGACCTTCCCTGATGATTATTGACAACTGTAAAGCAAATAGGGACAGTTATGAGAATGTTATCTGTGATTGGCTAAGCTAAATCACATGGTACAGGTAGCCAGGTACCATGTTATTGCTTTTGGCCAATCACAGATAACAACAGTAAACAAGCTGTTCATGAATAGAAAGCCATTCATGTCAGGTTGTTTACATTGTTATCATGTGATCACTATGACCAATCATAGCGATCACATGATACCCAGTTACCGGATATCGGTAACAGTAATCCACTGTGTCCGATGGACACAGCAGTCACAGGAGGAGCATGCTGCACATCCAAGCGGATTTGCTGCGCACTCCTAACCCAGATAAGGCTCAGTCATGTACTGCAACTTGTGCAATGAGGTTGTGGAAAGAGACGGCCAGCAAACAGACAGCACTCACAACATGAAAGTAGATTTTTCAGGTAAGCTTATACTGAATTGTGAAATATAAATGAAAAGCCGGAGGGCAGAGCTTAGTGCCAAAGTCATCTAACTAGAGTTCTTACAAACTGAAGTGACTCTCAAAGGAGCGCACAGAGGAGATTCTTATGGCACAAATACTACAATTCCCCCCTCACATTAACCAGTGTTAATTTCTTTGACAAAAATAGTTTCATCCTAGTTTTTATCAGCTGCATGTTTTCAAATGAAAATAAAATTTGAACTAAGACCCCATACACACTATTAGATTTTCTGCAGATTTTTGTCTTCAGATTTACCAAAAACATGTAGTGCAAGGGTCTGCCTGATTGCATACAAATTAAATCTCTTACGGTTTGACCTCATATTATATGGCTTTGGTAAATCTGAAGACAAAAATCTGTAGAAAATATAATAGTGTGTATGGGGTCTTTGTCAACTGACAAAAACTATGACGAAAATCAATTCCAATTTTTGTCAATGAATGAAAATAGAACAGAAATGTGAGGGAGGGACATTAATCCACCTAACTTCTGCTTTCCTCTGTGCTCCGCCTGTCCGTTAGAGCCCCAGCCCCCTGATTCTATCGGCAAGCTGTATTGGCTGAGAGATGGAGGCTCCCATGAATGCTTTCTCGTTCCTTTGCAGTTCCACATATTACACTCATTCATACTATCTCTTTGGCTCCCTATGCTGGCCTTTTCTAAATCTGCAACACAATTGCATCCCAAGCTATTAATAATAGCACATTAAAGTTTAAACATGTAATGCACTATTGCACTACCACATAATAATAAGTAGGGAGCGTCTACTAAACTGCTGAAAGGAAAAAAAAAATAAGAAAAAGGTTTTACTTATTTTTTTTTTTTTAGGGATTCACCGATATCAAACATTTGCCCAAGTACAGGTACCAAAACGGATACTTTGCAGTGCAATTTGCATCAGAACAAAATGAATGGGCGCAAATCGCACTGCAAAGAATCGCATGCTCCTGTGTGTGTGTGTGTTTATGTGTGTATAGAAAAGGAAAAGCGCCATCTGGTGGGCAATTTAAAAATGTTAGAACTCAGTACATATCTGGCCACATGCATAATAATCTACATAGGTGTCCCGGTCCCCTGATGATCTCAAATCAGAGCCGCTGGAGGTGCTCACAGGGCTGGAGGAGATGTGGAGGCGGTTCGTTCCCAAGTTGACATCACTTCTGCCCTATATCCACAGGGGTCTCGGAACTTCTCCTCCAGCCCTGTGAGCACCTCCAGTGGCCCTGATTTGCTATTATCGACAGACTGGAACACCTTTGTAGATTATTTTGCATGTGGCCACATATAATACTGTAAGTTCTAACATTTTTTAAACTGCCCACTAGATGGCACTTTTCCCTTTCTATACACACACATACACAGGGGCAGTGACGAGAATCACATTAGATTCAGACAGAAATCACACTGCATTCATGTTCAAATCGCATGCGATTATTTGCAGTGCAATTTGCACCAATTTTTTGTATTGATGCAAATCACACCGCAAAGTACCGGTACTCGGTATCGGCGAGTAGTCGACCGAATGTATCGGTACTCGCACTCGATGATGAAATAACGTTATCGGTGCAATAACATGTTAGACTTTTACTCCAGGAGTATATAATGAGTTTGTCTAGAGAAATGCATAACCACTTGCGTACCGCCCACCGTACATATACTGCGGCAGGGTGGCCGCTCTGTGTCAGGTCACACTTCTGGGACTGGGGCGTGAGCATGCGGCTGGCGACCCGCTTCCACTGTGATCACACGCAGCAGGAGCCCAGCGGCAAGTACCACAGACTCAATGTCCACCAACACCCGCCGATTAGACAGTACACAAGCAGTATGGCAATCTGCCTATGTAAACAAGGCAGATTGTTGTTCTGTCAGAAGGGAAGGTATTGATCCTGTGTTACTGCAAAGCAGGAACATGGATCAATGCCTTTCCCTAGTCATAGCACCTCACCCACAGTGAGAAAGCACAGGCTAGGCACGCAGTTAACCCTTTGGTTGCCCCTGAAGTTAACCCCTTCCCAGCCAGTACCGTGAAAGTTCATATTTTTTTAGCACCGACCACTGTATTAGTGTCACTGGTCCGCAAAAAGTGTCAAAAGTGTCAGTAAGTGTCCGATTTGTCTGCAGCAATATTGCAGTCCTGTCATAAATCGCTGCCATAACTAGTAAATAAATAAAAATATCCCATAGTTTTAGATGCTATAACTTCTGCGCAAACCAATAAATACATTTTTTTTCACTGGGTGTGTTTTATAGCAGAAAGTATAAAAAATATTGTTTTGTTTTTTTCAAAATTGTCAGTCGTTTTTAATTTATAGAGCAAAAAATAAAAACCACAGAGATCATCAAATACCAGCAAAAGAAAGCTCTATTTGTGGGGGGAAAAAACTAAATTTTTATTTGGGCACAGTGTTGCACGACTGCGCAATTGTCAGTTAAGATAACACAGTGATATATCGCAAAAAATGGCCTGGTTGGGGGGTAAATGTAAATCTCCCAGAGGTCAAGTGGTTAAATAATGCATTACAATTTAACTAAGCCCATTAGATTTTAGTCAACTAAAATACAACTAAAATAAAAATAATTAAGATTACTAAAATACGACTAAAATAAAAATAACTAAGATTACTAAAATAGAACTAAAATAACAATAATTATGATTACTAAAATAGGACTAAAGCTAAAATGGCATTTTAGTGAAACGATTATGATTAAAACAAAATCAAAATTTGAGGTCAAAATGAACTTGCCTTGTAACTCCAAGTCAAAAACACTATCCTACGCTAATATACTGTATACTCAGCAACTTGTTCGCATAGTCATTTCTCCACTGCTGGATTTGTCTGCTGAGAAGACCAAATGTGCTAAATGATACCAACGCCTGGATCTCAATGACAGAATTTACGTTTTCACAAATAAAATCCAATCAATAAACTTCATAGAGTCAACGGTCATGTCAATGTTGACAGACCTGTTAAAAAAATAGTTATCTTTGCACAATGTAAAATTATAATAAATGTATGAACAATTAAATGCCCTTCAATGCTTGATGCAGGAAGCAATCCAAGTAAAATCTCCCAAGAATTAGTATTCCTTACCGACATAGGAAAAGATGCACAGGGGAAACTATACATGCAATGCGAGAACATCCCACTGCAATTAAGTCATTATTTATCATACAAAGTCAAATGAAGGGTCCCCTGGGTCCTGGTTATGGAAGACAGAATGCTATGGATTCATCATTCCACTTGTTATGTAGATGTTCTGAATAATATACTGTTGCTATACAATGTATGGTTTCTATTTATCAAGCTGATGCAATGAAGGCCTATGCAACTGGCAACTCAACATTTAATAGGTTAGCATTCAATGTTTAAAACCTCAGGAAGCTATCCAGTCAGACCAAAAAAAATGTAAAGTGCAGTAATCTACAGAAACCAATCAGAAATCCTTTTTCTGGTTGCTGTATTTTGCTCATCATTATTGCTCTTTGTGTTATGATAACTGTTCAAATGTATTTGAGTAAAAAAGAGGGAATGATTATCACTGAGACATGTTGAGCCATATTAATAGAATATTATGCTTGGCCTGGATCCCACATTTGCAGCCCATATTGTGTTTACTCATGTTCCAATCTGATGGTGTTATGACTGAACAACGTTGGACAGAGAACCCTGTCTTGGCCCTATGGAATTTCAGAATAATTGTCTTTCCGCACTATAAACATTGCAGAAGACCTAATAAAAAAAAATAAATACATTTTTGTACTTACACAAAAGTAAATTTTTGGAGCATATTAATCGTTTAAGCTCTGGAAAATTTTACCCCCTTCATGACCAGGCCATTTATAGCTAATTAGCACTGTGCTAATTGAACTGGTAATTGCGCGGTCATGCAACATTGTACCCAAATATCATTTTTTTCACACAAATAGGGCTTTCTTTTGGTGTTATTTCATCACCACTGCATTTTTTATGTTTTGCGATATATAAACGGAAAAAAAACTGAACATTTTGAAAAAATATATATATTTTTTACTTTCTGCTATAAAACACATCCAATGACACAATAAAAAGAATAAAAATGTCATCATGATTTAGGCCAAAATGTATTCTGCTAGTTGTATTTAGTAAAAAAAACAAAAAAAAAACAATAAGTGTATATTGATATAATTATACATATATATATACACAGTTGTGCTCATAAGTTTACACACCCTGGAACCCTGGCAGAATTTATGATTTCTTGGACATTTTTCAGAAAATATGAATGAGAACACAAACATTTCTTTCACTCACAGTTAGTGTTTGGCTGAAGCCATTTATTATCGATCGACTGTGCTTACTACTAAATTATAATGAAAACAGAAACTACCCAAATGACCCTGATCAAAAGTTTACATACCCTGGTGATTTTGGCCTGATAACATGCAGGCAAGTTGACACAAAGGGGTTCAAACTCTAATCAAGAAGTGGAAAATGAGGGGTTCTGTTGAAACCAAACCACGATCAGGTAGACCACCTAAATTTCAGCCACAACTGCCAGGAAAATAGTTTGGGATGCAAAGAAAAACCCACAATTAACCTCAGGACTCTCTGACTGGCTGTTTCAAGATGCACAATAAGGAGGCACTTGAAGAAAGAAGGGCTGCAGGGTCGAGTCACCAGAAGAAAGCCATTACTATGCAAATGCCACAAAGTATCCCACTTACAATACGCCAAACAGCACAGAGACAAGCCTCAAACCTTCTGGCACAAAGTCATTTGGAGTGCTGAGACCAAAATTGAGCTTTTTGGCCACAACCATAAATGCTAAATTCGGAGAGGAGTCAACAAGGCCTGTGAAACACGAAGGTGGATCGCTGATGTTTTGGGGATTTGTGAGCTACAAAGGCACAGGAAATTTGGTCAAAATTGATGGCAAGATGAATGCAGTATGTTATCAAAAAATACTGGAGGGACATTTGCATTCATCAGCCAGGAAGCAGCGCATGGGATGTACTTGGACATTCCAACATGACAATGATCCAAAACACAAGGCCAAGTCGACCTGTCATTGGCTACAGCAGCATAAAGTGAAGGTTCAGGAGTGGCCATCTCAGTCTCCTGACCTCAATGTCATTGAGCCACTCTGGGGAGATCTCAAACGTGCAGTTCATGCAAGACAGCCCAAGAATTTCCTGGAACTGGAGGCTTTTTGCCAAGAGGAATGGGCAGCTTTACCATCTGAGAAGATAAAGAGCCTCATCCACAAATACCACAAAAGACTTCAAGCTGTCATTGATGTTAAACGGGGAAATATACGGTATTAAGAACTGGGGTATGTAAACTTTTCATCAGGGTCATTTGGGTAGTTTTCTCAGTCAAACACTAACCATGAGTGAAACGTTTTTGTGTTATCATTCATATTCTCTGAAAAGGGTATGTAAATTTATGAGCACAACTGTATATATATATATATATATATATATATATATATATATATATATATATATATACACACACACACATATTGAATTTTTTTTTTCTACTAATAATATTAGTGATCAGCGAGTTATGATGGGACTGCATGCGCACACCCTAAACCCAGAAGCAGACAGCGACCTACCAGTACATCACTTTGCCTGCGTGGTCTGCCCATTCACGGTACATAGCAGGCGAGAGGTTCGAAAGTGGTTATGAGACACAGGATTCAGAGACAGATGGGTTATAATGCTGCCTCCAGGAGGATTTGGACACGTGGAACAAATAACAAAGTGACCAGTCTTGTATAACCTCCTCCCACTCCCAGCATGCCCCAATTTGTAGAGAAGCAATTATAGGAGTAAGATCAAAAAACAGAGAAGGGTGAGGCCTGTGCCCCTTAAAGCAGTATTAATTTAAGGACGAGCCTATTTTGACATCTGTTGTTTACAAGTTAAAATCTTTTTTTTTTTTTTGCTAGAAAATTACTTAGAACCCCCAAACATTGTATATTCTTTTTACCCTAGAGAATAAAATGGAGTTGCTGCAATACTTTATGTTGCACCATATTTGCGCAGCGGTCTTACAAACACATTTTTTTAACCACTTCCTTACTGGGCACTTAAACCCCCCTCCTGCCCAGACCAATTTTAGGCTTTCAGCGATGTCGCATTTTGAATGACAATTGCGCTGTCGTGCGACGTTGTACCCAAACAAAATTTTTATCATTTTTTTCCCACAAATAGAGCTTTCTTTTGATGGTATTTGATCACCTCTGCGGTTTTTATTTTTTGCGTTATAAACAAACAAACAAAGAGTGATGATTTTGAAAAAAAAAAGGTTTTTCACCTTAATGCATAGAATGCATTAAGGTGAAAAACTGCCCATAGCGTGTTTCGGGAGCATTTTTAACTTGCCATTAACGCTTGCCAGTCTAATGCCCATACTAATGCTGTAGGAGCGTTTGTTAAGAGTTAGAAATTTAGTCAAGTGTGAATATATATCGGCCAAACCCGATGAATCATTTTTTTTATATATATTTTTTGGGATATTTATTATAACAAAAAAGTAAAAAATATTGTTCTTTTGTTGTTGTTGCAGCTGCCCCCCAGACCCCGTTTACTTACCTAAGCCCAATTGTTCCCGCACCGGGGACAAGCCTAGAAGCTCCAGCTACGGGCTCCAGTTCTCATTGGATAAATTGATAGCAGTAGCCAGCCCCGGGACCAGCAGCCAGCCCCAGGACCAGAAGCCAGGACCAGGAGCCAGCCCCCAGGACCAGTTGCCAGCCCCCAGGACCAGTTGCCAGCCCCCAAGACCAGCAGCCAGCCCCCAGGACCAGAAGCCAGGACCAGCAGCCAGGACTAGTAGCCAGTCCAAGGACCAGTAGCAAGCCCCCAGGACCAGTAGCCATCCCCAGGACCAGCAGCCAGGCCCCAGCAGCCAGACCCCAGGGCCCGGCAGCCAGACCCCAGGCCCTAGCAGCCAAACACTTGACCCCAGCAGTCAGACCCTTGGACCAGCAGCCAAGCTCCAGGAGCCAGAGCCTAGCAGCCAGTCTGGGCAGGATAACCCCACGGTCGCGCGCCCACAGTGGCACGCGGAAGCTCTTTACCACGTGATCAGCCTTGACCAATCACGGCTGATCACAGTGTAAACAGGAAGAACTGTCCTGATAGGGGGTTCTGCACTAATTGTTTATCAGCGCAGCCCCTCCAAGGATCGCCACCCAGGACAACCAGGGGTGCCTACCCAGGACCCCCAGGGAGCCCATCCAGGACCACTGGGGAGTCCACCGAGGACCACTAAGTAAGGCACTAAATCCCCATCTCTGATGCCTGCCAGTGCTTTATTTTCAGTGCTGCCTAACAGAGCCATTTATCATTGCTGCCTATCAGTGCCCACCATTGCCACCCATCACTGCCACCTATCAATGCCCACCAGCGCCACCTATCAGTGCCACTTATTAGTGCCCATTAGTGCCGCCTATGAGTGCCCATCAGTGCCTCTAATCAGTGCCCATCAGTGCTGCATATCAGTGCCACCTATCAGTGCCCGTCAGTGCTGCTTATCAGTGCGGCCTATCAGTGCTGCATATAAGTGCCTCATCATCAGTGCCCATCAGTGGCACCTCATCAATGTGACAGTGCTGAAAGCTGAGAATTGGTCTGGGCAGAAAGGGGGGAAAGTGCCCAGTATTGAAGTGGTAAATGTTCCTAGAGTAATTATGGGGTTTACTTCTACTTTAAAGCTAATTTACCTTGTACTTTGGATCCATACCAATACAACAGGTCTACAGAAAATGCTATAACTACATAATGTTGTAAGTCACCTAGAAAACCAGGGGAGTTATGAAAGGATGCTAATTTGTTTATTGCAGGTACTTTTATTTACACAACACGTTACATACACAATATTTCCAAATGTATTGGGACGCCTGCCTTTACAAGCACATGAACTTTAATGGCATCCCAGTCTTAGTCCATAGGGTTCAATATTGAGTTGGCCCACCCTAACAGCTTCAACTCTTCTGGGAAGGCTGTCCACAAGGAGTGTGTCAATGGGAATGTTTGACTGCGAGTCAGGCCTTCTCATCCACATCAGTGCCTGATCTCACAAATGTGCTTCTGCAAGAATGGACAAACATTCCCATAGACACATTTCTAAACCTTGTGGACAGCCTTTCCATAAGAGTTTAAGTTGTTATAGCTGTAAAGGGTGGGCCAACTCAATAATGAGCCCTATGGACTAAGACTGGGATGCCAATAAAGTTAATGTGCGTGTAAAGGTAGGCGTTCCAATACTTTTGGTAATATAGTGTATATATTGTACATTCACATCAGTTCCTGCCCTCAAGGAGCTTACAGTCTAAGGTTCCTAACTCACATTCATACACACACATTAAGACAGGAGCCAATTACCATACCAGCATGTCTTGGGATTGTGTGAGGAAGCCCACACAGGCTGAACATGCAAACTCCAGTCAGGTCGTACAATAGTTGGGATTCAAACCAACAACCTTGGGCTGCCAGGTAGAATTGCTAACCACCTATCCACTGAGGCCCCCCTGATGCTATTCATAGATTATAGTGTAGGCTTTAAAGCTGAAATACAGGAATTCAGCTCCTTTGTAAAAAATGAAGGCTCACAATGAGTTAAGTCCAACGAGGTGCATGGCACCTCCTGGGCTTATCTGTTATTTTATTTATTTATTTTACAGTAGCACACAGAGCAGCTATACCCACTGCTCCCACTGATCACTGTGTTATGTCAGTGCAGTTAGTTTCCCTCGTGTCAGTTGCAGATGTTTTTTTCTACAGTCAATAAACTCCCCATCATGTTATCCTATGAGTTCATGCACATATAGGCTGTTATCAACTGTTTTTGGCTGGGGCGTTTTTGGGTTGTAAAAAAATCCCAAGACCAGTGGGTTCTAAGAGACGTTTTTCAGCTGTAAAACGCTTAAACACTCAAAAGCGCTCAAAAACATGGCTAAACGCCAGTCCCCAGCGTTTTTTGGACATTTTAGATCAATTGAGGAAAAAAAAAAAGCTGGCGCTTTAAAAATGTGCAAACATGCCGGTAATATAGCGCTAATAAAAGCTGAAAAAAATCACTGATAAGCTACTGATGTTTTTAGGATGTTCTTTTAACGTCCTGTGTGCATGAGGCCTTAATGTCAGACTGCCCTCTGTACAGTCCCAATATAAGTCACTGATCCCCAGCATTACTAGTATGAAAAAAAACAAAACAATATACAGTGGGTACAGAAAGTATTCAGACCCCCTTACATTTTTCACTCTTTGTTATATTGCAGCCGTTTGCTAAAATCTTTTAAGTTCATTTTTTCCCTCATTTATGTACACACAGCACCCCATATTGACAGAAAAACACAGAATTGTTGACATTTTTGCAGATTTATTAACCACTTCAATACTATGCACTTAGAGCATTTTCCCACAAGACCAATTTTCAGCTTTCAGTGCTGTTGCGTTTTGAATGAGAACTGCGCGGTCGTGCGACGTTGTACCCAAACAAAGTTTTATAATTTTGCTCCCACAAATAGAGCTTTCTTTTGGTGGTATTTGATCACCTCTGCAGTTTTTATTTTTTGCGCTATAAACAAAAAAAGACCGAAAATTTTGAAAAAAAAAAAAATTCTCTATTTCTGTCACAAAACTTTGTAAATAAGTACATTTTCTCCATCACTGATGAGGCTACAGTGACGGGCACTGATGTGGCAGTACTGATTGGCACTGATGAGGTGGCACTGATGATGAGGCACTTATATGCAGCAATGATGAGCACTGTTAGGCGGCACTGATAAGCAGCACTGACGGGCACTGATATCAAACACTGACGGGCACTGATATGCAGCACTGACGGACACTGATAAGCGGCACTGATGGGCACTCATAGACGGCACTGATTGGCACTCATAGGCGGCACTGGGCACTGTTAGGTGGCACTGATGGGACTGATAGGTGGGCACTAGTATGTGGCACTGGTGGGCACTGATATGTGGCACTGGTATGCACTGATAGGGGCACTGGTACACACTGATAGGGGCACTGGTGGGCATATGTACAGAAAGGGGCCCATTCCCTGGTGGTCTAGGGGGGCATCTGAAGGTGGCACTAAGTGCCATTCATATTGGGCACTATGCCCCTTACCTGGTGGTCTAGGGTGGTCTCCCTGGTGGTCCAGATTGGCTCCCTGGTGGTCCCTGGTCGGCTCCCTGGTGGTCCTGGGTGGGGACATTGCTGCTGGTCCCTGGGCAGGCTCCCTGGTATTCTAGTGTGGCGATCCGAGGGGGGGCTGGGCTGATAAATCATCAGCACAAACCCTCCCTGTCAGGAGAGCAGCCGATCGGCTCTCCACTCCTCAGGTCTGCAGACTCGAGTACAGGAAAGCCGATAAACGGCTTTCCTGTGTTACACTGTGACCAGCCGTGATTGGTCACAGCTGATCACATGGTAAAGTGCTTTGGATGGAAGCACTTTACCGAGATCGGTATTGCGGGGGGGTCAGACTGACCTCCCACATCACCAATTGCCACGATGCGTGCCCCCCCCCCCCCCCCCGGGCGCGCGGCGGCTTGTTATCCTGAGGACGTCATATGACGTCCAGTCAGGATAACTAAACCACTTCCCGGCCGTCATGCTGCATACGGCGGTCGGGAAGTGGTTAAAAAAGAAAAACTGAAATATTACATGGTCCTAAGTATTCAGACCCTTTACTCAGTATTTAGTAGTTTTGTATTTAGTATTTAGTACTGATGAATACATTTGTTTTTTTTTTTTTGTTTGTTTGTTTTTTATATGTATTATAGCAAAAAGTAAAAAAAAAAAAGTTTTCAAAATTGTTGCTCTTTTTTTGTTTATAGCGCAAAAAATAAAATACCACCAAAAGAAAGCTCTATTTGTGGGGAAAAAAGGACGTCAATTTTGTTTGGGGCTGAAGTGGTTAACCACTTGAATACAGGACGTTTATACCCCCTTCCTGCCCAGACCAATTTTCAGCTTTCAGCGCTCTCACACTTTGAATTTCAATTACTCTCTCATGCTACACTGCACTTTTATTTTTTGGGTCTCAAAGAATTTATGGTGGTTTTCTTTCGAGATAAACACACTTTTTTTTACTATGTTTAAAACAAACTCACGTCACATCGTACTCTCTCATTAACTTTAAGTTTCACACTCTCGCGACTTTCGACTTTTAACCAGACCCGTCCTTCCCCCATATTTGCAGGACATAAGTTCACCAATTGGTGAAGTCGGGGTTTGTTTTAACTGCAGGAAAAAAGGGGTGTTTATCTCGAAAGAAAACCACCATAAAATAAAAAACGCGATATT